>JALPQI010003294.1:0-76320 GCA_025490895.1 Thaumatotibia leucotreta
TATTTAGAAGCGGTAATTTCTTTCTAACTCAAAAGGACTTGTATCTAATTGTGATTAATTTACTAACATAATCCTTTGCCATATACGATAAGTCACATGACCATACGTGACTTTTCGTATGAATCTGACGATGATGGCCCATCATGTGTGTCAGGATGCCATTCTACAATCGTACACGATAAGCGATAAGAAATAAATGTATGAAATAACAGATTCGTTCGAAAAGTCATGTGACCATTTCAATACATTATTATGGTCACGTGACTTATCGCTTTTCGTATACGATTGCAGAATAGCATGCGTCTACTAAAGCCAATTGAGACAGAAACATTAATTACGATTTTTTCGTGATAAAATGGCTAAAGTTTATGTTTAATCAACCAAATTATTTGCTTTACACATTTCCATATAACCAGAAGTGTAAGGCGAATATGTTGGTTGACCGTACTATATTTTAAGCTTTAATAGGGCACTGGTCTCGTAAACCTTCACCGTACCCTTCCAAACCTTCTATCGGAGAACATTGCACAAGTAAATTAAAAATAAAAGAACTAAGGGAATGAGACAGTCAAGAGTTCTACAATAAAATAACGCAAGCGTTAATTACACTTAGCCATCCGCCGCATGCATACATTGTCGTTGCTTGGCAATCTCTTTATACCGCATTAGGCGAACGACCAAGTGTAATCGCCGCTTTACTGTACAATATCGCGTCAATAAGTGTTCGTGAGACAATCTTCAATAACATTGAGCATTCTAACGTACATTATGTACAATCGTATTTGGTAACAAGTAGTACACATTCCTACTAATACATTGTCGCAGATAGTTTACGGTGTTAAATATTTCATAGAAAACTATCTTAAAATAAATCAGGTCACACAAGTGAGAGATACATAGGTACTCTTACAGAAAAGGCTACGTATAATACATACATACAAAAGTGATATAAAAGAGTTTCGATATCGCTCCGGCCCGATGCTCGAAATATATTTAGATAACGCATACTGAATATAATTCGCTATATTGAATAATTTATCAGGGGCCCATTTCTCGAACGATATTAGACTAATAATGAATAGTCTTTAAACTGTCAAATCGTAAGAGTTGCCATGGCTATATACGAACCCCCATATTCATAAAGATTTCCTATCTTAGCCAGCCACTAAGTATTATTTGTCCCTTTCGATCATATAGCCTTGTAAGTAGAGATGTACAAATTTCGGATACTTTTCAAAAAAATCTTAAATTTCTTGAAAAATTCACGAAACTTTCACGAAATATAAAGGGATTTTAAATTTATGAAATGGAAAGTTTCCATCCATACAAATGTCCATACAAAATATGGAAAGTTTCCGAAGTTTTTCTACGTAAAAATGTCAGAAATCTGGAAAGTTTCCGTCGGCACATCTGTACTTGTAAGGTTCACCATACTATTTTCTTTAAATCATATTTTGAACCTTGCTGTAAGGATTAGTGCTGAATATCGTTTGTTTGTAAAATCAATCAGACAAAGGAAATGCGACTTTATGGAGTTCATGAAGTTTACATTTCATTGAAGTCTAGAATCATGTCACAATGACAAGTAGTGAGAGATTTCTTAAAATTTGATTTATAGCGTTACTTTGACATAGTTCCCGCGTTGGCCTAGGTTACTTAATTGGTCACATTGTAATGTACATTGAGCCTTACGACAATAGACATAAGACCGAAAGCGACAAATAATATTTATCGGCTTGCTAAATTAGGAGATTTAAATAAATTTGTTGTTTATCATGAACAACGCTGTAATCCAAAATAATTGCTATTCTACCATTATTAGACTTGACATTACGGTACTGTATCATCGTGAAAGCGTTGCTCATGATAAGCATCAATATTGAAGGGGTAAGTATTACCTTCCAGCCGTATTTATAAAAAGTTAGAGGACTGTTGAAGGGTCCTTCAGAGACGGATGTCAAAAAATGTCATAAACGTCAGATAGCGCTCAGTTCAACAGTTCATTATCTCATGTTCAAGTTACGAGCTTTCATCAAGAAATGGGGGCCAGGGCACTCGTAAAAAATATCTTGGATAATATCTAGCCGTATGTCGGCTTCACTCTAGCCACTCATAGGCATCTCTCAGAGCGTAAACGGACATCTCATTCGTCTGGTCACGTTTTTTTGGAAGCGGTTGAACGATTTGAGGTCGATTTCGGTCGTCTTATAGAGAAACGGTAGTATCGGACGACCGAAAATGGTACCAAAGGATGTAGCCACTTCCAACAAACGTGACCAGATCACAGATGTCATATATACCATAGATCAAGCAAACGTATCTATTTAGCGTGTCAAATGAACTCAGTGAAATCCACTGAGTTGTCCGTCTTTAATCGCAGCTTGCAGCTTTCGGGGGTCAAATTTTGTAAGTTGAAGTGAACAAAAACATTAATGCCTCCTTAAGTAATATTAATAAAAAAATATGAATACTCAAGGGCCTGAGACATTTAAAATTATAGGCAAGTAATAACTTCAGTACAAAGTCTAACACGCTCGGTTGCCATACAAATGAATGTACTTGTTTCTTCTATACAAATCTAATTCTGTGGGTGCCGTATCTGACGACCGAAAATGGTACCAAAAGATCATCATCATCAGCCTATGATAGTCCACTGCTGGACGTAGGCCTCTCCTATTAACTATGCGTATAGACGCATTAGGAGGTAAATGCCCATAATCGCCACGTTGGGGCAAGCGGATTGGCGATCGCAGTAATGTGTCCACTATGATGACGCTGCTGCCCATCATCAATCTTTAATCAAGTATGGTCAGTGACACTTCAATCCCTTAGTCGACTCTTACGACACCCGCAGGAGGGTGGTGACAAATGTATTCTTACTGCCGTCACCACACGGCTAATATTAATTCCAATAACGGTAATATTAATTGAAACAACCCAAAAAATATGAATACTCAAGGGCCTGAGACATATTTAAAATCATAGACAAGTAACAACTACAAAATCTAACACGCTCGGCCGCCATACAAGTGAATGAACTTGTTTCTTCTATCCAAATCTAATGTGGGTGCCGTATCTGACGACCGAAAATGGTACAGTCAAGAGCAAAAGTAAGTGATCACCTTGTGCCTTATCACAATGGAATAAGGTCTATAACCGAACAAGAATGATCACTTTGCTCTTGATTGTACCAAAAGATGTAGCCACAAAAAACGTGACCAGACGAATGAGACCGTTCACCTGAGAAATGTCCTTGGGTCCTCATAATAAAGTTGTGTTACTTGATCCGATTGAGCACTAAATCGGTGGTGAGCACGAGTCCCTTCTGGTAAACAGAATCAGCGAGGTCCTGGGCTAACCTGGCGGCCTCGAGGCCGTGCTTGCGCGCGAGGAAGCGAGTCTGCTCGAGGCCGCGGGATTGGTGAACGAGCTCGAAGGCTTTTTCCACGTCGCCGGGCTCGCCGAAGCGCCGCATTATCATCGGGTTTAGTTCTGGGTACTGGAAATTATTACGCGTTAGATTACTAAAATCCTGGTTTAGATATCCTTAGTAACCTTAGTAAAAAATACACAAAATCCTGGTTTAGATATCCTTAAACCTTAGTAAAAAATACACATCGGCCTAATATAAAAAAAAGTCGAAAAGCACAATAGAAACACAGTAAATTAAGTAGGTATTGTTTGTGCCGCTTCTTAGATTGACTCGACAATAATGTGATACAACTGTAAAGATATTCGAGTGGAGTTTTAAATGACAAAGGCAAATTATCTGCTATTATCGATCTCAAAATAACAAAAATAACTCGAGTTCTCGTTTACAATACAAATAAATTACATATTACTACTGGTTAATATTACACATCAATAAAAAAAGTCAGAGATGATTTGATGCAACACCTCGTTTAAATGACGACCAATTGTATTACTTTTTAATAAAACGTCCCACTTTGTCGCTTACTAATAAACTGACAAAGCGGTTTTGTGGCAACCGACAAAGTGAGACGTTTTACTAAACTCACTCACAATTATATAACCAAACTCAATACATGATTTATAATCTGTAGACACTAACTGACATTCTATAATGTTACCATTGTTTTTTAATGTCACTAAGTACTAAAAATTACCTACCCGGTGCCTATTCAAATTTTGCGCTTTTTTCATCAATTTGTCCATATATAATGTTTTCGAAGCCATTATCTACACAACTGGAACACCTGGTTACGGATACTAACCTTCTCACAGACAAAGAACACAGCAAACCCTAGCGCAAGTCCGCAGCGATAGGCTTACGCCGATGACACTAAATCCTTATCTACAGCTGGAACACCTGGTTGCTACAGTACCGACCTTGCAGATAAAGCATATAGGAGCAGTGATCGAGCTTGAGGTCGGCTTTGAGCTTGCCTTCGCCAACGACACTAAATCCCCAAATACAGCTGGAACACCTGGATACGGGTACTAACCTTCTCACAGGCGAAGAGCACAGGAGCAGTAGCAAGCCCTAGCTTCAAGTCCGCAGCGGTGGGCTTGCCCATGGCCTGCACCGATGTCACTAAGTCCTTATCTACAGCTGGAACACCTGGATTCTGATACTAACCTTCTCACAGGCGAAGAGCACAGGAGCAGTAGCAAGCCCTAGCTTCAAGTCCGCAGCGGTGGGCTTGCCCATGGCCTGCACCGATGACACTAAGTCCTTATCTACAGCTGGAACACCTGGATTCTGATACTAACCTTCTCACAGGCGAAGAGTACAGGAGCAGTAGCAAGCCCTAGCTTCAAGTCCGCAGCGGTGGGCTTGCCCATGGCCTGCGCCGATGACACTAAGTCCTTATCTACAGCTGGAACACCTGGATTCTGATACTAACCTTCTCACAGGCGAAGAGCACAGGAGCAGTAGCAAGCCCTAGCTTCAAGTCCGCAGCGGTGGGCTTGCCCATGGCCTGCGCCGATGAAACTAAGTCCTTATCTACAGCTGGAACACCTGGATTCTGATACTAACCTTCTCACAGGCGAAGAGCACAGGAGCAGTAGCAAGCCCTAGCTTCAAGTCCGCAGCGGTGGGCTTGCCCATGGCCTGCACCGATGACACTAAGTCCTTATCTACAGCTGGAACACCTGGATTCTGATACTAACCTTCTCACAGGCGAAGAGTACAGGAGCAGTAGCAAGCCCTAGCTTCAAGTCCGCAGCGGTGGGCTTGCCCATGGCCTGCGCCGATGAAACTAAGTCCTTATCTACAGCTGGAACACCTGGATTGTGATACTAACCTTCTCACAGGCGAAGAGCACAGGAGCAGTAGCAAGCCCTAGCTTCAAGTCCGCAGCGGTGGGCTTGCCCATGGCCTGCGCCGATGAAACTAAGTCCTTATCTACAGCTGGAACACCTGGATTGTGATACTAACCTTCTCACAGGCGAAGAGCACAGGAGCAGTAGCAAGCCCTAGCTTCAGGTCCGCAGCGGTGGGCTTGCCCATGGCCTGTGCCGATGACACTAAGTCCTTATCTACAGCTGGAACACCTGGATTCTGATACTAACCTTCTCGCAGGCGAAGAGCACAGGAGCAGTAGCAAGCCCTAGCTTCAGGTCCGCAGCAGTGGGCTTGCCCATGGCCTGCACCGATGATACTAAGTCCTTATCTACAGCTGGAACACCTGGATTGTGATACTAACCTTCTCACAGGCGAAGAGTACAGGGGCAGTAGCAAGCCCTAGCTTCAAGTCCGCAGCGGTGGGCTTGCCCATGGCCTGTGCCGATGACACTAAGTCCTTATCTACAGCTGGAACACCTGGATTCTGATACTAACCTTCTCACAAGCGAAGAGCACAGGAGCAGTAGCAAGCCCTAGCTTCAGATCCGCAGCGGTGGGTTTGCCCATGACCTGTGCCGATGACACTAAGTCCTTATCTACAGCTGGAACACCTGGTTGATACAGTACTGACCTTGCAGATAAAGCATATAGGAGCGGTGATCGAGCTTGAGGTTGGCTTTGAGCTTGCCTTCGCCAACGACACTAAATCCCCAAATACAGCTGGAACACCTGGATACGGGTACTAACCTTCTCACAAGCGAAGAGCACAGGGGCAGTAGCAAGCCCTAGCTTCAAGTCCGCAGCGGTGGGCTTGCCCATGGCCTTCGCCGACGACACGAAGTCCAGCATATCGTCCACCAGCTGGAAGGAGAGGCCGATGTTGCGGCCGTACTGGAAGGCTAGCTCGCATGTGTGTGCGTCGGCACCGCTGAGCAGGGCCACCTGGAGGTAAACATCACATATTATGTATGCAGGTATGTAGTTTTTTAGGACAATCTTTACTGGCCGTGTGGTGACGGGAAAAAGAATACATCACTACATAGTATAAAATCTGCCACCATATATATCATGGACGTCTAACGCCAACTCAAAAATGCCCCCCAAAACCAATTGTTAAATTGTCCCAAGATGCGGTTTTCGTTACACCGCGCATATTTCAACGCAACATCTTTGACAAATGTTTATAGAATATAGCCAATCAAAACTTTGATGGACCAATCACAACTATTTATAAATGGCGGTTTAAGTGTTTATAGGTTGACATTCAAACTCATTGCCGGTGATGCATTGAAGAGGGGGTGACAGTTGTCAACTTAATTCAGGACCGTTTTTGAAAGGCAATTTAGTATGGCGTGCGGCTTCCATGTTTTATTTGTTCGTAGTATAAAATAAAGTCACCTTTTCTGTCCCTATGTCCCTTTGTATGCTTAAATCTACGCAACGGATTTTGATGAGATTTTTTTATATAGATGGAGTAATTCAAGAGGAAGGTTTTTATGTAGGTATAGTACCCGTGCGAAGCCGGGGCGGGTCGCTAGTTTGAAATAAAACTATGAAAACATTAATATACGCGAGTTTATCCGTTTTCACAATTTTATTTCATGTGTAATCCTCGCGGTAACTAAAGAAAATATTAAGAATACATTTGTCACCATCCCAAATCCTCCCGCGGGTGTTGTAAAACTCGACTAAGTGATTGAATTGTCACTGTCCATTCTTTGATCAAAGATTGACCAAAGACAATATTAAGAATACATTTGTCACCACCCCAAATCCTCCCGCGGGTGTCGTAAGACTCGACTATGTGATTTAATTGCCACTGTCCATTCTTTGATCAAAGATTGACCAAAGACAATATTAAGAATACATTTGTCACCACCCCAAATCCTCCCGCGGGTGTTGTAAAACTCGACTAAGTGATTGAATTGTCACTGTCCATTCTTTGATCAAAGATTGACCAAAGACAATATTAAGAATACATTTGTCACCACCCCAAATCCTCCCGCGGGTGTTGTAAAACTCGACTAAGTGATTGAATTGTCACTGTCCATTCTTTGATCAAAGATTGACCAAAGACAATATTAAGAATACATTTGTCACCACCCCAAATCCTCCCGCGGGTGTTGTAAAACTCGACTAAGTGATTGAATTGTCACTGTCCATTCTTTGATCAAAGATTGACCAAAGACAATATTAAGAATACATTTGTCATCACCCCAAATCCTGCCGCGGGTGTCGTAAGACTCGACTAAGTGATTGAATTGTCACTGTCCATTCTTTGATCACAGATTAAAGGTGGGCAGCGTCATCATAGTAGACACATTACTGCGATCGCCAATCCGCTTGCCCAGAGTGGCGGTTATGGGTATTTACCTCCTAATGCGTCTATACGCATAGTTAATAGGAGAGGCTTACGTCCAGCAGTGGATTAACATAAGCTGATAATTTATTTATTAAATGTGTATTTCTTATTGAGTTTCACAGGTGTTTCATGACCATGTTTGAAAGTTAAGGGTTTAAGGAAAGTTAATTCCAGCATTTTATATATATTTGTGAAGTAGCCGCTGTGACGAGCTATCTTTTCACGAATAAAAATAAAGAAAATTAAGTTAAGATAACGTTAACTTTCTGTACATGGCCGTGATAATTAAAAAATCTAAATGAGAAATTGCCAAATTATAAAATAAATTACTTTAATCCTTCTTTCAAATCCACTTCGCGGGCTTCGTGCCTGAATGAAATGAACACACGAATTCTACAAATAATCCATTAGCTACTTTTCCTTGTAAACTGATAATTCAATATTTTTCGTGAACTCCCGGTAAAATTACGGAATATATTATGATTGTTGTACTTGTTATATTAGTTTTTATTGACAAGAGCATTTCTCAAAAAGTTTGTATTTCAGAGATAATTAAATGGCTGTTTAAGATTCCTATTTTTTATATTTAAGGCTCCGTGAGATGTTCATAACCTCGAAAAGGACCAGCCAGTATACATATATTATTTTCAGCAGGATGCAATTTTCTACCATTCTCGTTAAATTTAATGGACAGGTTTATTTTTGTATCGTGGAATAAAATTTGCATTATAGTACATATAATAAACACATGATAAGAAGTTACGAGGGCCATAACCCCGCCGTTGATTACTTATATTGGGCATATAAAAAAGCAGTTGGTTAGATACGAAATATAATTTTCATTTTATGTCAGGTCGAAATCTTCGAGGGACATTCGTAACTCGTGTCGATTTAAAGCACTCACTTCGGTCGTGCTTTAATTTATCTCCACTCGATTCGAACTTCATTTGTTTCGCACTTGTATCGTAATGTACTATTTCAGTAGAAATTGTGTTGTTCTCAGGCACTAGTGCGAGAAGAGGTTCATTTCTTGCTAGGTCGAAACATCGGAGGGCCGTCAGTACTGAATAACGTCGTACAATACACGTGTGAAAAAGAAATTCATAACTCGAGTCAATTTAAATTTATGTATTATTTATGATTGGGAGCAGCGTCCTCATAATGGACACTACTGCGATCGCCAGCCAGCTTGCCCAGCGGTGTTTAATCAATAAGGGACAGATCTGATATGTATGTATGTGTATGTGTGTGTGTGTGTGTGTGTGTGTGTGTGTGTGTGTGTGTGTGTGTGTGTGTGTGTGTGTGCGCGCGTGTGTGTGTGTGTGTGCAGCTTATAAAAATGTCTATAATAATCTTTTTTTTTATGTAATACATTCTTTAATGCATGTTATTTTAATAAGATGTATTATTATACTGTTTTGAGAAAATAAGTCCACCTTAGTTTCTTACTGGTTCTTCTCAGGAACGGTTTAGGGTTTGAACCAGTAGTAGATTTTTTCTCTCTCTCTTGATAATGTCAGACGATTCGAAAATGCTTATTAATAAGCTTACTTGAATAAAGAATAGTTTGACTTTGACTTTGACTTACCGCTTTAACGGAATTGGCGATGAGCGACGCCGTTTTCCTGTAAGTCTTGGTGAGGTAGTGCGCGAATCGCTCGTTCTCAGTCTCCTTGCTGCCGAGCTGCATGAACTCGCCCTGCACCAGGTCTGTTACCACCTGGAATTGGATTGGAACCTTGTTAGCTACACCATGTTATTGGGAGATTCTTCGAGGATTTAACCGCTCGGGTTCGTCATTGTCGTCCTGCGATTATTACTAAAACGGAAGACCGAGTACATTTCCTAACTAGTGCGGGAAACTGTTTTCGGCGAGGGTGAAAGTTGGAGCCCGAGTGAAACGAGGGCGACAATCACCCGAGTTAAAAAAAAGTTTTTGCACGTGTAAGGAACAATTTTTTTCATAACAAGTGCGTCAAAAAGAGAAATTACCGCGCGCGAAGCGTGCGCAAAGTTCGTTTTTGTGCACTAGTTAGGAAAAAATATTATTATTTACGCTAGACTAGTTGGCTTAGCACAGGTGGTGTGACAATATGTCGCCGCGAAATAGACTATCCATCCATCTTTTATTCATATAGTTAGTAATTGATAGAAAATCTATCTCGCGGCGACACACTGACATATCAATCATGTGCTAAGCATATAGGTATATTAGGTATGGTATAATGGTAATGAATTACGTTTATATTGAAATAACATTTTTAGAGTTATTTATTGTAACAATACTTTCTGAGACGAACATTCGCCCTATTGCACCTAATTGAACTTTAGTTTACGCGACATTACAGGATAAGACCAATGTAGGAACTAAAAAAAAAAAATTTTTTTTAACGATTTGCCTTTGAAGAAGTGAGGGACTCAAAGGACTCATTGCGTTGATTTTGCGACTAAATTGACAGTTTTACTGCACTGCACATTATATCTGGCTTTGGACTGAAACTACAAATAGGAGGGGCAAATCTAGTGGGAAATTAGATACTTATCTAATGAATATGAATCAATATCGTATTACGTCAGATTACACCTCAGCAAGCTGTTTAATTTCACGGGGATTAACTTCAAGAAAGCCCATCAGAAATTAATAATATTTTATAGCACTATCTTATAAATACTTCAAAATACATAAAACGCATGGGCACTAGATTGATGGCCATTTTATTATAAACACGACGTTTTCCGTACGTGGTTCTAATAAAATACGAGTGAAGAGTTTCCGAACAGCACAACTAAGTCGTTATTTAACGAAACCCAGTCTAAACTAACTTGCTCTTAAATGATCTCTGTATAAATCAAACCTCTATGTTTTAACATTCGTTAAAATATTTCTAGTGAATTCGCATCAGTCTGAATTTTAATTGGACCCATAAATTGAATAGCCGATTGCGAAACAGTCGCAATAAACGACATAGTGCTCAGACGAAGTGAAATGCTACCGTTTAAAAGACAAATACCAGTTCCAATAGTGCAATTAAAAGTAATCTTAGGCTAAAACACAGACACTACACTAAGAAGCGAGCATATCACACATACAGAAGATTTTATTTTTAAACTGCTGGTTTAATTAGCCAATAACTTGGTAGATTTAGTAAAAATCCTATTCTTGCTTGTCGTATCGTGAAAAATATTCTGTCTTCGAAATAATACAAAAAATGTGTACATTATTATTACACTGATAGTTTAATTAAGGGTTAGCCCTACTGACAGACAAGGAACGTCATTTGATGCTAGAACAGCATGTTTACTCTTAAGATTCATGTTTGTATATCTATAATTTACATAAAAGTATTTATGAACCAGAATTCAAGTAAACAATAAAATTCCGCTTTCACACCTACTCTAAATAATATAAGAGCGCCAAAAGTAACTCGCAGTTGACGATTGTAGTTACGCACCAACTAATAGTTGAGGTGATATATGACACAGGTACCAGAACTACCAAAAAGCATCAAAGAACTACCAAAAGACATCAATAATGTATGAGCAATTTAAAGAATCATCATTCATACGGAGCAAGGCTGCAAATTATATGCAATCTTTTGTTCTCAGTAAAGATCATTAGGTACTTTGTATCCTCTGCGATGATTACATTTTTCAGCGAAGAAGCAAACATTGTAATTGAAAAACTTAATTATAATGGTTTAAAAAACGTGATTGACCAAAGAAGGTTAAGATCATGAGAAGCGTACAATTATGAGCGTTAAAAGTTAAATGGGTGTTGTAGACAAAGGAATGAATTAGGGTACAGTCAGGCAAAAACCTGGTCTAACACTTTTCGAAACTACTCCGTGCTAATACAGCCGAGAAGTGGTAAACCGCATTTTTGGCTGACCGTACTACGTGGGAAACATTTTATACTCGTATACCAGTAATTGGAGTTCGAGGCCAACGAAACTACGACAGATGCGTTATTGTCAAATCCGTCAAAGTCTCTTATGTCATTGTCAAATAAAGTTTTCAGGTTTCCACAACCTTTTTGTTATTTACTTTATTTATTTAAAATAATTCCTAATAAAAACATTATATACCTGTGTAATGTTTGTACGCCTTTTTGTTTAATATGGCTGTCACAACTAGGATTTTCTTAAAAACACGTAAATACCTAAAAACTTTTCTTTTCTCTTAACTAACATTGATATGACAAAATTGTCTTGTAAAGAACTTAAAATGATAACAGCCAACGTTTCAAAGCCTATTTTAAAAAGAAGTTGAATTACCAGTGAACACATACGACAGCGTGCCATATTTGTTAAGACAGTAGGTATGGTTAAGCAGTTTTAACCCGTAGTAAAAATCAAGTACACTCCCATAAAAGTCGAGAGTGTACTCGATTTTTACCCAGGATTCAGGAGGATAAGTGATTAAAAAGACAAGTAAAAAATAAAATACGAAAAATGCTTTCATTTTACATTTCCAAATTTCTTTCCCATAATTATAACCAGTAATAAGGCACCCCTGCCTTATTACGGGTTAAAACTGCTTAGTAATAGTATAGTACTTATACTGCTTAGTAATTTAACCATGCCTACCTTTTAATTTATGTGTAGTTAAATTGCTGTACCAAATGTTATTAACACCTGAGGTGATACCAGCGCAATACCAACTTTGTTACTAATAATTGCGGATAGTAAAGTTTTTATTAAAATATCTTATATTTACGTGCAAATAAGTAAATAATATTTTTTCTATAAATTAAAGAATTAAAATTACCAATAAATAACATATCTCAACGTCTGTTTTTAGAAAATAAGGATTTACTATTGTAAGAACATTTCATTGATGTGGCAATATTTTCGTAGATTCTTTGGCCTCGAACTCCAGTTACTAGATTAGAATGAGTATTGAATGCTAGCAGAAAGTTTACTGCGAAACTACCTCATTTTGAAGTACACTTAACCAATTGGAAACCTAGGCGGCTGGAGAACCATGTCAAATAATGAGTAGTGAATGATGTCTTACAGTTTGATGCATAAGGGTCATTTTCAAAAATATTGTTGTAAGCTCATTAATGAAAACAAATATTAAGATCGATTCGAGCCGAGTCGCTGCAAGCTTGTCTATTTCAATTAAAAATTACCACATATCGAAACGTAAATATGACCACCGTCGATGAAATTCAGCGTCATTCACAAACAAAAATCCTGCTGCAATGCATAATGCTCAATTGACGAGACTCAAGTTCAGCCAAAGAGTTACGTAACCATTTATTGACGCCTAAGGTTAATTAGTTGAAGAATAAGATAATCGGTCATACCTGGCTAAGCACGAGTGTGACGTCATCGCTGCGCAGGCGAGCTATCATCATCGACGCGACAGCGAGGATGAAGTCGCCGGCCATCGCGACCTGGAAGACCAATAGACATACATTCAATAAGAAAATACGCAAGTAATAGAAGAACAAATGATTTATTTGTTTAACAGACATAACATTACAGCTTTACGCCAATGCGGTACAGTACAGTAAGAAATATTATGAAGACTTGATGATTTACATATAATTAATTACTATCCTCGCAGAACTTCAATCGTAATATAGGTTTCAATATGGATGGCTCCTCAAAAAATAAGTCGCAGTAAGGTGCAACAGTTAGGCTGCGTTTCCACCAGAGATGTGCGAGGATGTGTTTGCATACAAATGACACCTATTAATGGCACATCTCTGGTGGAAACGCAGCCTTAAGTTTGTTCAGAAGGACATGTGCGTGTAAAATTGGTGAGCTAACGTGCGGGCCGTCTCCTCAGGATGCTTAGCCAAGTTGCCAATCGCTAGCGCTTGATAGCGTATCGTAGTTTTCCCTCTCTGTCACTCTTGCGTATTAGTGCGACAAAGACAGCTAGCCTTTCCTTTACGATTGACGATTAAGTGTTAGCGATTGGCAACTTGTCTAAGCACCCAGATAATCTTAAAGATAATTTTCAGCCATCCCATCATACTGCACTATACTACTATACTGCAAACCTGGCAGTTATTAAACGGATAATGAACAACGCAACATAGCATGTTGCATTGGCAAGAAATGCTTCATCCTAAATGATTACTAGTTAATAGGTAGTTTAGTAGTTTTAATTTTCTAACTAATGTACAATTGTACACACTATTACATTGTACCCACATTAAAATTTATCTGTTTGGCCCAATGGTTGACTGACATAATGCATTAAGTCCACCATTTGTTTTTCTTTAACTATGCAATAAAGCTTACTTCAATAAAATAAAATTACTAAAGTGCAATGTCATTCCGACACTCTATCTCAGCTAAAACATCAGTGATAATATATAAAACTGCTCATCGCAAATCATTTTCGTTTGAAGATCTCCTACATCGTTTTTGCCTCCTACCTATTTTTAAATCATTTGCTTCAGCCGTTTTTAAAGATACCTTTTCTTTCAATAGTAGTATTCCACAAGTGTAGTTATTCATAGAACTGTCATATGATTTGGCAATAGTTCGACCTCGTACAAAGAATGCAAAATCTGTAGAAGCACCTATTAGTATCAAATTTTCGCACAGTCTGTTTTTACGAGTAGGTATTGATTTGCCAATATCGCTGACTAATGCAAAATTGTAGGGTTGTGTTATACAGTATTCTCTCTAACGAGTTTTACATTATGTAATAATCCTAATATCAAAATCCTTCAATAGATAAGGTTGAAAATGTAAGAAATATGTCTATACTTTACGGGTTAGGTTAAGCGCATTGATTGCTTGAGCTTGGCCTTCTATGTTGTTCGCATAAATGCCAATGCATTTTGTTGGTAACAATCATTTAAATTCTGAGACCTACATAATTCGACTTTAATGCCCTTGCATGCAAACAGCCACTTTAACCACAATTTAAGTAGTAATTTACCTCACAGGGAGTTCTATCAATGCCTAGTCATGTCTACGGAAATTGCAATGCCTAATGTAACAAAAGGTCATCTAAAAGTGTCGGCTTCTTAATGACTAAAATACGTTTTTTTTTAACGCGGAATCTCAAGACGGTGGCAATGTCGGATTTAATACAAGAATAAAAAAGTATACGTGCAAAACGAAAGAATGCATTATTTTTAAACAGGACAGCGGGGAATTCTCGAAAGTAATCGATTGCATATTGTAAGGGCCTGCGTGAATAAGTACTAAATTGGAGTTTATCTTATAAATGTCAACGAGCAAGCAGGAATTACTTTATGTGATTCTTAACCGCTTACCGTCCTCTTAGTTTTATTTTGACTTTTTAACACTCGATCATGTTTGTTAATTGCAGACATTACAAAGGAATCTGGCAGTAAATATGTTAATAAATAGTATAGCTCCCATTTATTTTAAGTACTATACCTACGACAAAAAAGGCGATGTAATGGGCTACACGCATTGCCTATTTTTTTAAACCTGTTACAAGTAGCAATACTAGTTTTCCGGGACGATATTCGATGTAGGTAGGGTAGGTACTCTTACCACCAATTGCGTGCAGACAAATATATTGCGCTACAATTTGCAATTATATTTAATTAATTTTATAATTGGAGTTTAATATAGATGCAACTAAGATACGGGACAACTCACTGTTTGGGTACCTTCTTCAATTTTAAACTGAGGAAAATATACAGATTGTTTTTTTTTTTTTCAAATATAGATCAGACGTTTAGCACCGCGAAGTTCACACGATATCCTATTTAATTTATATGTAAATATATAATGGAAAGGCAAAATAATCGATTTGTCACCGTTCTTTTAATTTCCTGCTGAAAAACTGATAAAGAGTACAACGTAAGGGGATTCATTAAAATTGTTTTTCGAATAAAAAAAATAGTATAACGTCAGTAACATCACATTGCCCTAAGAAACTGATGTTTTTGCCTCAACTTTTTCTAGCAAAACAAACGACTGTTTTCAATCAAACTATAGCTGAAAATTTGAATAAGGCAACAGATAACGCCGAGGTCTGACGAGCGTAATTTTTCGAGGTCTGAGCCGCGTAATTTTTCGAGGTCTAAGCCGCGTAATTTTGGTTGCTCCGCAGATTATGTCAGTTTATAACGTGACACAACTCAAAATAAGGCTCAAAACTCAAAATACGCTCGTCTGGTTTCAGTCTAAAGGTGCGGTTAAACTAAAAGAGCATTCGCTGTTCTAACCTCCCACTCTACGAAATTCGATCGGTAAACAAAACGTGATAGGTTGATTTCGTAGAACGGGCGCTAGAACAGCGAAGTTCTTTTGGTTTAAACGCACCTTAACGTGCCACAACTCAAAATAAGGCTCAAAACTCAGAATACGCTCGTCTGGTTTCAGTCTAAAACACGCAAAACGCTCAACACTCGCCGTATTCGCCGCGCGTTTAGTGGTCGCTCATTTCTCCGCTGCCTGCCATCAGGAATGTCGAGAAAGTCGGTGATGCGGCGGCATACTAATGGACGTTTCGCTGCCGCTTCCGAGCAGCTGGCACGGGACTCATTAGCTCACCGGACACTTGTTAGCCTACATCGGGTGGCCGGTCGCCCACGCTTGGGGATCGCCGTTTGACGCTTTGGAATTAGTAACGTGGCTTTAGACTTAGGTAGTTAATTGTAAGGTAGTGTTAGAGTTGTGGGTTATCCTCACTTTGAGGCTTAAATACTCGAACCGTTAGACTAGAGTCTTTAGGGTAAAGTTGGGCAAAAAGTAATCCGATAACTCCTTCCGAGTACTTTTATATGTGTACTTTGTAATCTAGATTACACGTAGGTATTGCCTATTTTTTTATGCCTGTTACAAGTAGCAATACTAGTTTTCCGGGACGATATTCACACTACCAATAGCGTGCGGACAAATATAATAAACATAAATGTACTTAGTAATCTAGATTACAAAGTAGACATACAAATGTAATTTATAGAAGTAATCACATAACTTTTTTCCCAACTCTGGGTTCGAGTCATATCCTTGAAATGAGTGTTTTTTTTACAACACTGAAAGGGCCCTGTACTTTGTGATAATGATAAATTAAGGAGACACGAACTATAACTAAGTAGGCGGGAAAGAATAGTGAAGTTGAGGTGCATTTAGACCAAACGAGCATTCGCTGATTCTATCCCCCACTCTACGAAATCAACGAATTTCGACGTATCACGTTTTGTGTAACGAACGAATTTCGTAGAGTGGGCGATAGAATGAGCGAATGCTCATTGATTTAAATGCACCTTTACAGGGCCTTTAACACAGATTAGTGGTGATAATCAATTTTATCTTCGAGATTGTAAAACAAGAGTAAGTATAAACAAATTAAATCAACAAAAGCAACGTTAAAAAGATCAACTACAACTATTCCTACACAATAGTGTCACTAGGTCTTGGATAAGTTTAAGGTGCTAAAAATATTTTGATTAGCAGTAACATAATGTACCTACATCACGTTAACGAAATCGAAACGGAAATACCAGTAATAGAGTATACACATGACAAAGTGGCTCTAACTTGAAGGTAAACACTAAAATCTGCCCACCCACATCGCGAAACAGTAAATTGAAACATTAATTTTGCACTAAAGGTCGAACGGAATATAAGGAAACGAATTATCTTCACGCGAGAATGCCTGCCATGATGTATTCTCTAACTTCTAATGTTCATCGCCATAACGATGTCATGGCAAAATATATTACACTTTTTTTCACTAACAAGCTCATTAAAAAGTTGATTTTGAAAGCCACATAATGAGTTTGACGAATATGGTACTTTATTGGTGTCAATGACAATGATCATCGGATCAGATTGAAATCGGCGTTATTTTCTAGTTAATTTAAAAAGGAAAACACAATCAGCCCCAATTAAGTGTAATGATAAAACAAAAACTGGAAATCCGCATACATGCACGAAAGACTTATAATTACATAAGACAATGTTAAGCTACGTATATTTTCCTATATCTACATATAGAGAATGACATCAGAATCCACGTAAAAGGTTTTGACATTGAAAACTGTAAAACTGCTACCCTAATTAAGGAGACATTGAAGCAGTAGTACAATTCGATTCGAAAATCGAATGTTACCGTGCAATGTGGACCGTAAAAGTGGCCGTTGTAAATACTAATTAAGTAATTACACGACTGCTACAATGAATAGTGAATGACAGTTGGCAATGCACACAGTGAGCATCGGATTTTTGCAGAAAGTTTACCGCGAAGTTAGGTACCGAATTTGAAGAAGTACAATCAACCAATCGAAATCGTAGGCCACTCTAGAACCATGCAAAATGACAAATAGATACACTTTTTCTATAATATTCCTATAACAGAATTCAAGAGTGTATAATTGGGATTTTTAATCTTCACGTGTGAATGTTTGCAGAATAATAATAATGCCTATTGTTATTCAGAAAATGTTTGGTGTTTTTTTTTTTAATTGTAGTTTACTTCTTTACTTAGTTAGCATAAGTAATTCTTAAAAAAATATCTAAAACATTTTTTTTTTATAAATATTAGATGTCATATACCAAAGAAAAACGACCAAGATCACCTATGTCCGAGGTGGAGATCGAACCCACGTACTCAGCTTTCGCATTTTTTTTTATTTTACTCAGTTAAATGATTTGACATCAGAATCATGTCAAACACAATGAAAAACCCGCAAAAACAATCCAAAAACTGGGAAAGATAGGTAATAGTTCTGTTTCAAATAAAAATATACGCCAAAAGACTTATTGCCACTGAGAGGAACGATGGGCGATCTGGAGGCTTCTTACTAATACTACTAATTTCCGTAAGCAGTAAGAATTTACGACAAAATCTCGGATGTTGAGAGGTTGCCCCATAGAAAATTGCTATCGGGAGAGCAAAGAGCTCTTTTATTGGTTCGAACATCCTACAAAATTGCAAAAATAAGAAGCACCCTGGTCCCGCTAATTGGTACATTTGTCCTATTAATTCGTTTGATTCGGTACAGCACTGGCGGCTAACGGATCGGTCACGGGACGCGGTGCATCGCGCGGCTGGTTGCGCAAATCGCACGCATTAGCACACTTTCTGCTATCCGGGCTAAAAACGCGTCCGTTACGCGGGGGGCGGGAGCACGCATCTACGGAACCCTTGTGCCACTGTTATATCACTGGTATACCTCTGCAATGCGCTATTATACATAAAGGGTGCTCGCGAGGAACCCGCAAGATTTTAATTCTGAATTTGCTCAGGAAAATATTTAGAGTATTTAATGTTATATAAAATTTCCTGGATTCGGCTTGGTTCCAGAGATAATTAACCTTTTTTCGGAAAAAGTTTTTCGACGTAACTCGTCATAAAATTTTTGATTACAATGCTACCACAATGTGTTCTAATATCACCACACCTTTTGCCTGACAATCAAAAAATAAGAATAGACTTGACGAAAAAACCTGTCCCTAAAAAAAAACATTTAAAAAATAATTTTAACAAATTGTTATTATGATAAAAAGTATTGGAAATGTTAAAAAGTGTTCAAAAAGTCTAAAAAAAAAGAAAAATTTTTTTTTGTGGAATTTGACATTAGGTCTCATAATATTTTTTGTTTATTTTGATGTCTAGAATACATAGTTAAAATCTTGCGGTTTCCTCGCGAGCACCCTGTATAAACATTGCTCTTGAATCTATCTATAACAAATCATCAAACAGTAGAGAATATAAAAATGGTGGTGGGTTATTCCAGTCCAAGTTATGGTCGAGTCTATGTTAAGTGCCAGTCTATGTTTGTTATTAGTCGTCATGTTATGACGGAGAAAAAACGATATACAGTTTTGGAGAAATATACAAGTAAGAAACTATTACAGAGCTTATGAATGTGCAAATACAAACAAGTTAATGTATCATGTGCGTGAAATTTAATTAGACATAGTAGTCCACTTAGTTAAATTTAACAGTTATCAAAAGCATGAAGCATAGCGATAATAATGGGGAGTTAGTCGAGCGAGACTGCCACGAAGCGGAAAATTGGCTTTTTATGCGAAAAACTATATTATTTCTTCAAAATAAACGATTATAAATATGTTTATGTTTGAGAATCAATGGTTAAAGCACATGTGATGTAGCTCTCTAGCCGTATTACTTGCCAACTCATGGGCAAGTAATGTTTACGTTGTTCCCGTTTACGGGTTTATTTGATAAGGAATTCAGTATATCACGCTCGCACTAGTATAGGAGCTAGCGTGATAGGATGGGATACTTTACGAAACGAGTAAACGCAAATATATATGTTACTTGACAACTACAAAACGGTACAACTATCGATGTGCGGTTTATTGGTTGGTGAAACATGGAACGCACCGCACATATATGATTCTGATTTGGAATATATTCACTAAATGAGAATCTAGATTGTTTCCTATAAAGTAAGTAAATATTCATATATATAACTCATAACGCTGTCAGATATTTATTTAAGTATTGTTTGGTTTGACACTAAGTTAATGCAATTGTTCAATCTAAAATTGGTACTACTACTTGAAGTAGGTCCTACTCATTTTCTCCAAGATTAAGGGCTTATTAAATATGCGGGCAAATCATATCATGTCTCACATCGCAATTGGAGCTTGTAGGTATTTTTAAAAGTGTGTCTCCCATGATAAGAGTGAAAGGCTTTCTCAAGAACGCGTTGAAAGTCCGCCCAGCGCGAGCCACATGAATAATTTACCAGAAAAATCTCTACGATTTCACATGGACTTAATTCTGTACGCGTTGAAGTTTCTACTCCGTAATACAATTCACATTAGACGTACGCATAATTGTATAAAATGTTGAATCAAACCATTATCATAATAATGCTTATTATAAAGGGACTTATAAAGTTGAGCAATTTCAATCGAGTGCTCAAGGCAACTTAGTGGCAATCACCCCGGTAGTCGCTCGCGAGAAACAATGTTATCTTATGTTTTTATTTTCAGTTACTATTTTTCTGCAAGACTGGCCGTTGTGAAGGTTATTCGGGATTTCGTCATGGTTGGTATTAAGAGTCCATCATTCTGTTTTAGTGGCAGGTGGCGCAAGGCAGCCTTGGCAGTGGAGACGGCAGGTGGCGGTGGCGGACGGAAGGTGAATGTGGCTGGATGTGTGTCACCCGGTCGGCCTTGACTCCCCCATCCCCTCCCCGATCGGAATGCGAATATGAAGAATTTAAAGAGTCCGAAACGGGTGTGGAGTATGCGAGATGAGCCGGGAGTGTTGCAAGGAGTTTTTATCATTTTTTACGGACTGAGCGCTAATTACTCATTCAGTCACATTTTGACTGTCGTGTTATTGGAGTTTGAAGCTTTGCTAGTAGTATTTGTATAGGTACTTGCCTAAAGGTAACCATTGTTGTTCCTTTTGATTAATTTTCCTACAATGTGTCTGCATAACTAGCTTTTCTTTTTGTCTTTAACATGGGTATAATTCTGCATCTTGTACCCTATATACGAAAGCCTGTAATTGGCTTTGCTGTTACATATTGTATACAACCCGTATTTGTTAGTTCCAACAGACATTATTCAGAAAAACCAACAGCTTGGTTTTCTGAATAATATAAAATAAAAATAAATAAAATAAAGAGCATTTTATTCAAGTTTCGAATCCCTGTTGAAGAGGCTACGAGCGAGCTTACAATACTTTATAGCAAACGATATCGTTGTAGATAGATTCAATCCGATTCAATTAGCAAGTACTGGATTTTATGCACCAATAACTGTTTACAATTAAATTGAAGTACAAATAACGATACAACCACAGGTTCACGTATCGTAATCGTCAAAGAACAGACATCGATATGAATTATTTACAATCACGCTTTATATACCGTGATTTACCGTTTCAGTTGAAGAATAAAAACAGCCTGTCGAAAAAGAACGTTCAGTTTGTGGAAGTTATCTACCTTGACCCGTCGTCGCCGGCGAAATATGTAGTTTGTTTACATATCATTTGAATTCACGCGGCGGTTGGAATTTGTGTCCTGGTTTAATCTGGCATACATAAAAATCCGCCTACCCTAATGTCCCAATTGATACCGATGCTATTATAAATATTCCAATTAGGTTCTGAAATACAATTGCAGGTGTTACAACTTTAAAGAATGATCAAAATTAACTATGTAACTATTTAATTCTGCGCCTATTCTTGAGCGGTGCTGTGCAAAATTGACCGATTACATTTTTCAAACTCAAAATTCGAAACACTGTCATGCGGTCTCATTGGCCAATTTTGCACATCTCCGCTCCTCTCCGCCTCAGTGGAGCCGCACCCTAAGAATAACTTACTTCTTGTACCTAACTATTTAATACATGGCCACCTTATTTTCAAAATTATTCTGACACCGAAATGGGCCAAAGGCGATTAAATTTAGATGTTATGTCTTATCCTCCTGCCGCCCAGAGGCCTATTAAAAGGTCTCCTCAAACAAATGAAATCCTATTCCATTTCCTGCACTATTAATTCAAATTTCACTGACAATTTTTATTGTCTCGGCGGCAGGAGGCTATGAAGATTTAATAAGTATGTTACGGATAAGCGTGTACTAGCTCGTAAACAATATAGACATAATACCCGATGCTTATTCATACGATAGACAGTAGATGTGTTTAAATAACGTTTTATCGAAGTATTTCGTACCGAGCGAGTGGCCCTGGTCCGATCGGTTGCGAAACATATCTACTAGTGGCGATTAATGATCGACGAGTGGGGCATCGTTTCGACACAAGCCGAATACACGCCAATACCAATATAATACCAATCCAATGTGAATCTACATCGCGTTCCTACACGTGGAACCAAGGCTTAGAGCGAGTAAGAGGATGTAAGCAATACGTTGTCGATATAAAGAATGAATGAAGATACTAAACGGAGGGGCATGCACAGGCACACATGTACAACTGAATCCGGTTACAACTTATACCCGTTGAATATGAATCTCTAATACTAATGAATCAATGCAAGACATTTTAAAACACTAATGACATTATGCTTCGTCTAGCAGTGAAAGTCGGAGACGAGCGACCTTGACATGGAGCTCGTTCACTCCAATCGAGTATTTTGTGTGTAACTACGTAAACATCAATAAGACACGTACTTTCACAATCTTTTACCGTGTTGTTATACCGCCATATAGTAATTTGTTACGTTTTTTTATCGATTCGATTCATGCGTACGGGTGAAAGTTACAGTTCATTGACCAAAAATCAAGCGAGTCAGCGAGACTAATTAGTAATTAATATCTATATTCGATTGTATGTACGTATTCAGAATCTCTAATCGTTGAGATTTATACGACAATAGACACAATCTTCTTGATTTTATAGACGATATTTAGATTCTTGCAGGTATATATACAAATAAGTATATCTATTTTTTAAGGACTAAATACTTTTAAATAGGTGTTCCATGGTTCTCCCATATGTTACAAAAATGCTCACAATTCAGACTATAAATTTAGTTTTCTCAGAAGTATTATTCGTTACAATCTAGAACCTCGCTTCTCAAAAAGAATTGTGGCTGACACTGTCCCAATTAACAAGGTGTGTCGCAACCAATTTAAAATATTAAGAAAATGAATATTAGTTTAGGGTAGGATAACGAGTTACGAGGTTACGGCCCGCGGCCGACCCACTTGTCTGTCCGAGTACAGTTAGACTCCGACCAGTTTTTGCTTCGCACGTCGGTCGAAAGTGTTGAACGAATTTTGCTTTCGACCAGTGACACGGTGGACCAATGAAAAATTAATAATGGAAAGTCCTTTCGTTCTTTATTAGAATTAGGCTGAGTGATGCAAGATATTATGTTAATAAATTGCGCAGTATATTGCCTAGAGGAGAGCTTTGCGCAGAGATGAGCGTGCGCGCTTAAAGACATCGACGCGCTGTGGGATCGAAACTTTGTATTTGTATTATGATTATTATCTGATAGTATTTATAACGAAATGTGAAGAGCATCGGCAGAAATTATTGCATTCTATATATCACCATCAATACATCTAAGTAGCTCATGTATCATGAGAAATAATTAGGTATTTTAGATCCTAAACTTTTTCATTTATGGGTATTGTAAGACACATTCGGTTTTAAGCAATGTATTTTAATAAGACAAGAAGAAATTGCCCGTGACGTGATTTAGGCCTTTGGCACACTGACTACGTTCTGCGGTCAGGTCAACAATGTTATTTTACATTACAGACCTGACCGCAGACCGTTGTCAGTGTGTCAAATCCATTAGGGTGTGCCGGTTTGGCAGTACGACACTTAATTTACCTCCGCTTATACTATGATTAAGTGCTAGAGAATGACTTCTAAAAAGTGTGTTTATAAAATACATAAATCTCAGGAAGATGTTAATTTTCACGACTTGTTAACCATTGTAGTAACATTGCTTTGCAACCGTTATCGATTTTACAATATACTAATTATGTCAATGATTGATTGAAATGACTCATTGTCATGTGTCAGTATGATTAATTTGCTTTAGAATCGAGAAATAAAAGAAATCGTGCAATAAATAACCCAATTCCTAGTCACATAACCAAGCGTAACAAAATAGAAAGGAGTCACCAATAAAAATGAGGAAAAGTACATTGTTATTATATCACTTTAAACTGCTTCGCAACTGAATTCCGCGAGTCAAATTAGTCGGGTAATAAAACGTGATTTTTACTTAAATGGCCATACTCACATAATTAGTAATAACTATAATGAAGGCTCGGGGAAAACTGAATAATTCGCGATTAAAAAAACTGGTCAATATGCAAGAAAAAGGCACGCTGCACACTGCAGACGGGTTCCCTGAAAGGCTTTGGCAACAACGAAAGAATGCAGCACCATTCGTCATCGAGGCAGGTGTAAAAAGCAATTACCTCTGCCATTATTCCAATTGGATATTATGTTAATTCGGCGTTATAAAATGAATGAAAGATCTGAGTGTCTGTTAACAAATCAGCAATTTTATCGCCGTTTTTTTTACATTTGCAATTATAAAATGCATACGTGCACAGCTTATTTTCAGTGCTAAAATACATAAAAGATGATTCGCGACGGATGCTGGCTTTACGTAACTTGACATTTGTAAAGCTCACGCCAGAATTCCTGGGATTGTTCTGGCCAACTGCTGATTATTTTAAATGAGACACCCTACATGGACCCAATAATTGAACGGTTCGTGAGATAATTAAACGTTCAGTGACAACTTCATTCGCCATCTTGAAAGAAGCAGAAACAACGTATAATTTGTACAAAGTCATTTAAATGTAGAGTTTACATAAACTTAAAGAGTCGGCGCTCCGACTGTCGAAAGTTTTCAACAAATATAAGTGAAACCTGTTTAAAAGCAAAAGTTGGAAGCGAATCCAACATACGAGTTGCATTGGAGAAAATAAACGCGAGCCCGATACAATGGATATTTCTTCCTAACGGCCGGTAAATAAAATTGTACCCCAATTGTACGTCAAACACGTGACAGGCGGCTGAAATCTCTTTGACCTACAGCGCTGATTGAACCAATTTGAATGCTGAATCGCGTTACGTCAGAAGCCGGATCGCAAAGGTCAGTGACCCTGGCTGCGGCACCTGACGCATCAGCGACTGATGACGCCGAAACTCGGAGAAAGCTGCCGCCGTGGCTGCCGGTTCCATTACGTGTCCTTCCGAGACCACATGTAATCTCAATACAAGCTTTTTGTTCTCTTGCATCATACTGATAGACTAATCTTATCTACGCATCTAGGCCTATACAATTGATACAGATCGACAGCCGCAACTTCAGCTCAAAAAATAACAGAAAGCGTTAATAATGAGACAATGACAAATTGCTACAACTATGTAGAAACCTAATTAGAAAATGTTTCATTGTCCTAATATTGCATCAAATTAGTGAAAAGATTATAGCCATCAATGACTACTAATGAAATTTTGTCATAAAATAAGCCGGTTCGCCTTCGCAATAGACCATTGATGTTGTAATCAATGAAAATATGAGAACACACGAATTATATAAGTGCTAATTTACTCGTAAATGTAGGTATACGGATATCCGCCGGGCTAAAGGGCGCGGTCGGAACCTTGCATCAGAGACGAGGCGAGAGAAAGATCGACACCTGACGATAGCGGAGGTCGAAACGAGATACACATAGAAATCGCGAGAGATCCGCACTTTCCTTCAACGCGTTACAAAGTATCACGTTACGCGCAACAAATGCTAAATGTATAATTCAAAGCGCGTATACAGCTCATTTAAACTTGTTACTCCGCCGCATAGCTGTTGGAACAATAAGTGCCGCGACATATTCTGAACAATGGTCTCAACGATAGGAATCGCCAATTCGACGCTGACGTCGTCTTTATCAACCTTGTCGCTTGACAATAGTTATGCATCATTATATAGGGCATGCTCATTATGCGTTCTAAAAGGAAAACTTAGGTCGATGACTGTATTACAATTCTTACGTTAAATATCATACTTTGACAGTTGCAATCATACAATGGAAAATAAAACTATGAAAACGGAAAAATTTTGGCGATAGAAGCACGATTATATTATTATATTTTTAATTAGTCAAAATAGAAAAAGACCGGTAGTCCCATCTCGCGCGATAATCACTAAGTCTGAAGTGCCACCCTCGTGCTAGGAACTCAAGAAACCCATGACGTAATATGACAAAGTTTACATCATACTACGAATAAATAAAATGCAGTTTTTTTAATGGAGTGTTAGTCAGAACCTCAAAAATTATTAGACGATGAAGATGTTGCATAAAAAAAATACCCCAATAAGAAGAATGAGACACAGGATCGAAAGGAAATAAATAGGTCGCTGAGACGACCTTCGGAAATCCTTATTAAGTCATTGCCTCAAAGTATTAACACAATTCTCTAATGACATAACGAGGAGAGTAAACAGATGTTCAGGCATAGTAACAATGTCATAAACGAATAAGCCGATGTGCAAACAGACACACCTAGCCAACGATGCCATTTACGTACATAACACGTATGTATAATGATGTACGTACGGACGGTACCATTCTGGAGAGGAACTGCCTACATCAGAATCAACATTGGTGTATTTGGATGACATAACTCAAATACAGGTTATTGGATGAACTTGTGAGCGAACTGATATAACATCCGCTAGACCGAACTTGGTAGTATCTACAAATATTGTGACACGTTCACGACAGGTAAAATAGGGTAGGCTGAGAACTAAATGATTTATGACATGTAACTGATGTAACATTATCGATTGTTGCTTTGAATAATGACTGCCATTTTAGATAGTCTTAGTTCGATTTTGAGTTCCTATTTCAAATATCATTTTTTATTAAATAATCTTCTTTTGTGACATGCAGAAGGCGGTATAAAAACGAGATTTTTTTTGTTTTCAGAATCTGGCAAATAAAGTTAGCAATATGATATGAAATCGAATGGTAGGTATTAAATGCCCCGAAAGAGTTGACACGTGAGCAAACATGTCATATCTATGATAAACACATACGATCGTCTCACTCAATAGCAAAGGTCGAGTCAAATTGCTCAACATTTAACCTACACGGAGCGTTTATACGCTTATGCTTATGTGGGACACAACTTTATAGAAGTCACATTCATCGATTCTGTGATCATATATTCTAATATCTCTAGATCATCACCGGAAGGTACGCGGGGCAGCTCTGAGCAGTTTATTCGTGAAGGACAAATGGAACGCGTAGCGCTTACAAGTTGTATAAATGAACCTTTATAGCTTTAAAACTAACTTTGACTTTGTTTGCTTCTCGATCTGTATTCCTACCGGCGAGTTCTTTGTTTGCATCATTGGTGGAAGCTAGTAGCGTATAGGATTCGCATTTTCTTCCTAATTCTACGGTTGCCGCAGCCATGATATGAATTACAAGCATATACTTAGTGCTACGGACGCTTACGAAAACTGCCTTGACGAAACTAATGGCTATAATAGGTTCAACAAATATATTCCTTTGAAGAGGGACAGATTGCATAACGACCATGTGTCAACGTACCTTCGTACGACTTCTGTTTTTGAGACACGTGGGGATTACATATTCGCCTTTTTTATGGGCGGCCATTGTTGCATTTATGGCATTTCACAAGAAAGTGCCGAAAGAGCGATTTAATTTCTGACGCAAGCTCTTAACGCTCGTTGATCTGCTAATTACATAGAATTGCTAGAAAATGTCTGCGTTTGTCCTTATTTTGAAATTAGATTAAGAAACATAGTAAGCAATTATGGTTAAGTTTACTGTTTCAGCGACAAAGTATACCTTTAAGGCGGATTAACGGTCGTCAATAAAGCAATCGAAATAATTGTCAGTATATTCGAGATCATTGTAAGGTGCGGCAACACCAAAAACCGTGGAAGAGTGTGGCCGCGGGGCACTTTCACCGGGGGTCGCAGCTTTCGGAGGTACGCCGTCTGAGATGCCTCTTAGAAGGTTACAGTACATTTAATAAACACGCGGACGCCACCTGTCTCACTCGAGCGCCGGCAAGAGAAAGAGAGAGTAGATCGAATTCGATTACAAACACGAGATAGTCCGCCGGCGGGGACGACGCGCTCCACTTCCCACAGCTCATAATATTTCTCGTTTCCTCCAGATTGGGGCAATAACCTGTGACCTAAGAACCTACTGCCGGCGTCACATTTACAACTTTCTTTTCAAATAAAATCGGGCCAAATAATTCGGTGCACAGTTAATGATACCTAACGAGAAATTAAAAGTTTTTACACGTTGATTAAATATTCAACAGGGCCGTCAATTGGCAAACGTGCGACTGCGACTCGCAAGTACGTCAGTGCAAAAATCGCTTTCTATGGTGACTGAAAATGAAATTGAATACGCCTCACATAGGTCGACAGTTCAATATTTAAATAACAAATGGGTAAATATGTAATGTGGTACGGATCTTGAGCCTAAAATCAATATTGCTTAAGCCAACTCATTTGAGGTTGGTATCGTATATTATTTTTTGTCCAAGGAGGTCACCTAATAACTGTTAAGGGATTACCCGTAATACACGTAATTTTTCAGATCCCTGGACGTAAAACTCAAACATTTCAAATTTAATCTGAATATTCGCTTCTAATTGTATCAAACAAAGTAGCAGCTAGGTATTTTCTGAGTTTTTATTTTATTTCAGTAGCTTTGAAAAGTTAATAAAATCAATTTACTGTTATTACCACAACAACAGAATTCCGTTTTTTTAAGTTTTCTTAATGCCTGTATAATTTATAATTACATTAATACAAAATATTAACATACAATCACCAAACAATCGTGTAACGTCATTCGTATAAATGTCGTTTCAGTCTGTATGAGTTTTCCCAGTTTTGCATTTCAAATGATATAGGTGACGTCAGTCATTCATTATAATCTGCCTCTATAAATGTAGAATATAATTTATCTTCCCGGTTAAATTGGTGCGGTATACAATACATACAATTCAGGTCTCCTACTGCGAACACTGAAGTTCCTAATTTTAGAGGATTTGTCTGACGAGGCGTTGGGGTGACAGACACCTCCTTGAAATTTGTGTTCGCGCGGTAGCAGGCCAGATCAAATTACACAAAAGATCCCAATGGGTCGAAGTGTATCCGTAAGGGCCCACCAATAAGATAAGATAAGCAGGCCAAATCAAACCGATTTGATGACATAACTTACAACTACATGTCACTAGGAAAAGAAGATAAATTTTTTTAACAACTTGTTTAATTCGTTTATTGCTGTCTAGTCTATCACAACACAAGTAAGTGGTTACTTGTATATGCCTACGTGCGGCTGAACGCAGGCTTCCACAAACAGTAGCATTGTTTAATTAAAAACGTCAAAACTGTAGAAAGTTCTCCGTAACGCGTTCGGCCGCGAGCTTCAATGAGACGCTTTTTGAATGGCGCGATCTTAACCCAGATTTTTCACGATCGCGACCTAAATTGGCGTTACGACAACTCGCGATGTTTTCTTATTGTAACAATAACCCATTATAGGCGAAAATGACGTTAGTAATACGGTTACGTGACATTATTAGGCAAAAGCTGCTGGTACCATAACTAGGTTGTCAATTAAATGTAAATGATTAAAACTTTTTGGAATAAATAAGTCAGTTTAACCGTTTAGAGCAGTATCACTCGTAATATCACTAAATAAATGTCATATGCCAAAGAAAAAGTGACTAAGGCTTCCGGTGGCGGAAGCAGGCATCGAAAATTACAGTCGACAAATTAGAACAGGTATTAATAACCTGACTAGGCGACCTAGGTTACGAACAATCGCATCCTTAGTAATATTTTATTTATATTGTAATAACGCCGTGTGGTGACGGCAGTAAGAATACATTTGTCACAACCCCAACTCCTCCTGCAGGTGTCGTAAAAGTCGACTAAGGGTTTGAAGTGTCACTGACCATTTTGATAAAAGATTGATGATGGGCAGCAGCGTCATCAATGTCATCATAGTGGGACACATTACTGCGATCGCCAATCCGCTTGCCAATCGTGGCGATTATGGGCATTTACCTCCTAATGCGTCTATATGCATAGTTAATAGGAGAGGCCTACGTCCAGCAGTGGACTAACATAGGCTCATGATGATGATGATTGTAATAACACAATTTCTAGACATGCTATAATATGAACACTCAATTGATGAAAGAAATACTGGTATTCACAGTAAAAAAAGGCTATATTTCCATGAACTTATAACGATATGTAACATATTTACGCGGTAGCGGTATGAAAAATGATAAATACCTATTGTGTGAGAATAATTAAGTACCGAAAAAAAAACCTCTTAGCAACAGCGCTCGGTAAATCCGCAGACATGCGTTCCATAGTTCCATCAATGATGGTACGTGACCAGCATAACAATGGTGTGCGAATACGGGCCGCCCCAAAACCATGTCGTATAAATCTCAATGAGAGAGCTAGTGACGAATTTCATCGATTTGAACACTGGAAGATAAACCGGCGAATATATTGCTTTTCACTAAAGGTCACATTTATAAATGTCAATCGTAAAACTCGACGTGAATATTGTTGTACACATTTAACAAGTATTGCAATAAAAGACGCCTTCTGAATCCGAAGCACATTATCACATCAGACAATTTCAGTCCACTGCTGCACATAGGCCTCTCATAATCTCGTATAAAAATAGTAGGGATGGTGACAAAAGTATTCTCGCTGCCGTCACCATGCGGCCAAAATCTATCTGAATCTGAAGTAGATTTCTTTAAATACAGGCTAAGGCAGTAAAGCATAACTATAAGTCTCCAAATGCTAGCTATTACCCGCTTAAATAGCAACTTGAAACCATTTTGTCAACATTACTTACTTAAAGTGTTGACAAATGTGTCAATTTGCAATAAACTTTCGACATTAAAACTTTACGACCACATTTTTGTAATGCCTGCTCCCAGACTAATCTAATAAGCTTGATAATATAAAGTTGGTCTTGTTTTGAGTACGGCATGCAAAATAAATTTATTTCCGTCGTGTAAGGTTACTAACCCGTTTCAAGGAGAGCTTCCGGTATTAGAAAATATTGCAAAATTAAATATTTCATGGCAACAGTTCTTACGACTTGACAACTCTTACTATAATGTACAAAGATGTGCGTAAGCTATCAAATAATATTAAATAAATATTATACTAAATGAAGGATGGCAAAGGCTTTCGAGAATTGAACTAGTGCCCTAGCAAACTCAATTATTATAAAGCTTAATTGGCTATAGTGGACGTCTAAGATATCATTACGGTTTATAAATGGTATAATCAGATGGTGACTTAAGGTGCGTTCAAACTAAAAGAGCATTCGCTGTTCTAACCTCCCACTCTACGAAATTCGATCGGTACACAAAACGTGATTGGTTGATTTCGTAGAACGGGCGCTAGAACAGCGAATGCTCTTTTGGTTTAAACGCACCTTAACATGACAATAGAGGCCTGTTCAGTTGCTTGTGACCACCTTGGCTGCTCCGATATATCTAATGGCGATTTGCGTAGGCTTCCAATTATTCATATAGTCCATGAGTCAACAAACATATTCAGAGGCATTTACGTCGCTACATACTTCATTAAACTGTTCACGTATGCTCCAAGGCGGGTTTTACGCCGATCAGCATGAGATACCATCGTATGTGATAACACCCGTCACTTCCATAAATAAAACTATTCGTATTCAATACCCTGCTGTGCTCTGAGCTTACTAAACGTTTCATAAAACAATAAAAGTCCTTTATTAATTCCAGAGCGAACTTAGCACATTTTATAGATGTTGCTACACGTATTAATCATAGAAACATATCTACATAATCCGTGAGATGCATGAAGAAAGGACATATTTAATACAATACGCGTCCAATGAAAGAATGTAACACTTGTAACTAAGGAAAGAAATGCAAAAGCGGCAAATCGTATGTCTCAAGTAACAACAAAAATATAATTATCAATTTATCAGGCAAGCGTCAGCAAATTATCAATTCTACTTTTTGTTTTTTGACAATTAGCTACACAAAAGCCTCTTTCATAAAGATGCAAATTACTTGTCAAAGACAGTTTTAGGGCGGACGCAAAACTTGTATTGTTGCAAGATGTCGAAAAAAGAAAATATTACGCATAATGCTCTCGTAATATGTACGTACAATGTACATCCTACCAACGATTCAAGGAAAATCCGGATGAAAAGAAGTTAACAATGCCTTATTCTATTTGTTAGTTGAGATTCCTATCCGCAGAGTATCATTCTGAATGCGTACAGCAAATTTGAATAATGCAGAATTAAAATGCAAGCGGTCTGTCAGCTGAAATAAATAAGCGCTTGAGAAGCGACTGAGGCTCTGCAAACCTTTAAAGGATTAACATAAATATGTAAAGGAAATATTTCATTTGACAGTAATTTTATTCTTGGCGTACACCCCCTGGCGCTTTGAGCTGGCTACTTATTTACCTACTTAATTTAATCTTGAATAAATATGAGTAGTTTGTGTTTGAGAATGAGTAAGAAAATGTTTAATTAGGTACCTACCTACCAACCGCCAGAGATTTATATGAATTCTCAGGACATTTCTTACAGAACTACAATCACTGCCTCATCTTCCAGTTATCCATCATCAGTATCATTATCAATCGGTTCATGGCATCCTATCACTGGTCACTGATCATCAGTCGTCATAATTATAACTCTATGGTTATGCACAAGGTTTGGTGATATGTGCACCAGCAATGCATTATAACATAAAGTCCATTCATCCTTAGTTGTCTTATCTAGTAAACAACTTTCTAACATAAAAGTACACGTTTTTTGTTGTAAACTGCCATATTTGCCTATACCAAAATACCTGAGTCCGTATTTGTGCAATCCGTCCGTAGTAATTAGTAAATAGCTTAGATTTTAATCAAGGAAACAGCAGTTTACAACCGAAAACGTGTACTTTTAGGTTAGAAAGTTGTTTACTAGATAAGACAACCAAGGATGAATGGATCGTAAGGTAACATTCAAAACGACGACGTACTTAAAACAGCCAATACTTTTCGATGACGCCACCGAAAGGACCATCTAGGTTTTTTAAGCTTTTCACAGTCATGGACAACACAAAGATGTGAAGAAGAGAAACGATAACATACAAATGGCTTACCTTCTTGTGATTCCATAGTACGTTGACGGAGGGCTTGCCGCGCCGGAAGTCGCTTTGGTCGATGACGTCATCGTGGATCAGCGACGCTGAGTGGATCATTTCGCTGATCATCGCGACCTGTCGCTGTGATGCCAGCAGTGCACTGCGGAAAACGTTAGTTTTAAAAATTATATTTCTTTTAACTTCTAATGCATGAGAGAGATTGTACATTACGATAAAATGCGGACAAAAATTAAGTGCGAAACGATTGGCGATAAATTAAACCACAACCGAAGGGAGTGTTTTAATAAACACGAGTTACGAATTTTTTTTGCGCGTGTATTGTACGACGATTTTCAGTACAGATAGCCCTTCGCAGTTCCGACCTGACAAGAAAAGCATTTTAAATTTGAAGTCTAATAACAGTCTATAGAGTTCAAAACCAAAGTGACTATGCTACATGGATTCGTATGCATTAGAGGGTTAAGAAATTAAGCCGTTAGGGCAAACTTAAAATTTCACTTATTTAATACGAGATAACACTGAAACTTGTGTATGGCTGTGTAAAAAAATCACTTAATCACAATATTCGAATGGTAATGTCATGTGAAGGTCTTAATTATAGGCACATTTACACAAAATTTGCCAATACAAGGACTAAACCAATAGATACTTAACTATATAGATTAGTTGAAAATTAGAACATAATCTGAACGTAATATTTGCTCTACATTCAGCCAGTATAAAATAATACTTCATAAACAAATAACAAAAGTACCTAATGAACATTACGGGATTAGTACTAATTGCATTAAAAAAGAAGCGTAATTTTAAAGACAAAAAATTGAGAAACGATTAATATTTACAAATATATCAATGGCGGTAGTTCGGAAGGTCGCGGTTGTAAAACAATTACGTAACTGAAAAAATGATAATCCATAATTTATTGATGAACTATTACATCAATAGATTAGATACGACCTTGATGCGTACACGCAACGTGGCCCGATAGTTTCGCTATATGTTACAAATCCTAGCATAATGTTCTATTTAGGCCCTATAAAAAACCGGTTAATGTGTTCTTCATCATTTTACTAAAATCGTGATAGTGTGGGTCATTAGAGTACAAAATCGACTCTATACCATATTTGAAAGTTTGGATGTAATTTATAGTTAGTTTAAGCACTTTTTTTTATGTCCACAAGAACACCATGCTTACGTCTCCGAGTATATGCACCATATAATCTCTGTGACACTTGTTAGGACTATTTAATATTGAATAAGAAAGTATTATGCATTCTGTCATAGTTTTACGGTAAAAATGATTACTGAATATTACAACAAAAATAATGATATCCGGATAATCATTAGTTATACCCTGAGCACAATCGTGTCTTCCTAAATGTGTTAATGCTATGTTCATGCTGCTTATATTATGCATAATTATATGAATTATATTCCTACGGATTAGGCCTCGATTCTAGTATATTATAAACCGCCAATTTTTCATCTAAGTTTTAAACAAGTTCTTATGCAGCTAGTCAATATCACCCATTAATAAAATATCCTAATGACATGTCATTGCAAAATAGGCGCGGGTTTTAATCGAAAAAATATGGTTACGCACGTTTGTGGAACTTATAGCAGAAATGTCATAATTCAAGGACAGATAGACCTTGAACGTCGACCGTAAGGTCAGATGACCGAGTGCAATTCTAAACTATTGGCAACGGTGAGGCAACGTTTGAATGAGAGTGGCGTAATGTGGCCGCAGCCGCTTATCGTAGATAGACCATTTCTAGGCTAATGTATTAGTATTATGGCTCGCTTGTAATCTAGTTTCGAAAATATGCATTATGTTCTACGGAAGTTAAAAATGCCGATTGGTAAACCTTAGCTATTCTGCGATATGTTATTATTATACGGTGATAGTTTAGTTTTATTGTGTCTTAGCTAAGTAGCCTGGTAAATTGGTAATATTTACGGTTGCAGTTAAATGATACTACATCATCCGTCGTCGCCTAAATTATTCCAAGCTTTTAAGTAATAAATGACTAGGAAACAGGCCTACTACCATGAACATCGAAATTCGTAAATTTTGAGCATTTGTCTTTGTCATTCTGACAAAGACGTAATTAGGGTAAAAGAGACGAATGCTGCGGTTGGAATACGAGAAATGTTTCTTTTGCCGAATACCTTAGAATTTGCCCTAAATGTTTTGTCAAAAATTACATTTTGGGTGCCAGCGATACCAGCGTACCAGCAGATTTATCATTTATTGCATCATCATCATCATCATCAGCCTATGATAGTTCACTGCTGGACGTAGGCCTCTCCTATTAACTATGCGTATAAACGCAGAAGGAGGTAAATGCCCATAATCGCCACGCTTGGCAAGCGGATTGGCGATCGCAGTAATGTGTCCAATAGAATGACGCTGCTGCCCATCATCAATCTTTTATCAAATAGTGGTCAGGACACTTCAATCCCTTAGTCGACTCTTACGACACCTACAGGAGGAGTTGGGGTGGTGACAAAATGTATTCTTTTGCCGTCACCACAAGGCTAGTTATTGCATATTCAATCATAATTCCGAATATAATAGAAAACCTGGAGTGGACAGGTTGTTGAGATTGCGAGATTGTGGCGGTATTATGGAGCAATAATAAGATTGATTGTTTCTGTTATCAGAGCGGCTCGATAGTTCCGCGACATCGTAATTTTATATTAGCATGTCAAAATAAACTAGGGTTATCAATAAGTGACTAGAAAACTTACAAACTAATTATAGAATCTGTATAGTAATCAATCAGACCATATTCTAAATGCATCTCACTGTTAACTACTAATTTATTCAGCTTAACATTTATGAATTGCTCTGCATACTCGTATATCGTCAGTTGACAACTAAAACTGACTATAAAAACTGTCACTACTTGCGCGTACACTTAGCAACCTCTTATGTTAGTATTAACTCAGAATTGAGATACGAGCTTTATTTAATGTAAGTATTTGTTACTTAGTGAGTTTTAGTTACCAGCGGCGATATTGTCTGTCAAAAAAATTTACGTATAAATCAATGCTACGAGTACGGTATTAAAATTATTGATATTTTATAATTTTTTGCCTATGATTTACTATTTCAGCTGATTGCTATCACATCATCAGCATATGATAGTCCACTGCTGGACGTAGGCCTCTCCTATTAACTATGCGTATAGACGCTGATTGCTATATTTAAAGGTTAAAAATCAAGCCGCGGGCAATATTGCTTGAGAATCGATTACTTTATAATCATCTGCAAACGTGATCAATTTTCGTGGGATAGAACAAGAACCATTAACGTTCAAAATATTCGAATCGTATTAATAAAAGCTCAGAGCTGTGATGTGTGATATGTTGACTTAATTGTCTGGCACTTATGGGCTGTCCCAGAAGTAAAGAGACAAGATTCAAATGAAAATATTTAATAAAAAAATCTTACAAAGCACTACTATTTACGTTTAGTTACATTCAGAATTTCATTTTATTTGCTATTTTATATTAAATTTGCTTGTGCAAAGCCTCTGTAGCCAATTTTTCTAAGGTTGATTGCTACTCGTCTCATTACAGCTTTTCGAGACCTAGCTGCCATAATTTTAGCCAGTTTAGTCCATCTATGCTGAAATTCAGTCAACGATTTAGGTTTTTCTGTTTGTTTTTTACATTATCGTTTACATAAAGGTCAATAAGCTTCAATACCAAGAGCTTGGGGAACATTTGGAGCGTTGTTATGTTTTTGTATAAAATCTATACCTGCAGCCTCTAGATGTTGAGTGACTTCCGAGGCGTAGTGGCATGACGCCATATCCGGCCAGAATTTAATTTCTTCGTTCGGATAATGCTTATCTATGAACGAAATTTATCGCTTTATCATACATTCTCTCAAATAAATACGTGCGTTCATAGAGCCTGTGCAAATATATGGTTAAGACGTATTGCCATTTTGGTCTATGGCTTGCCAAAAGAGATATTTATTGAAAAATTAACCTTTGTTACAATTTTTTGCGAATAATCGATGGAGTCTCGTCGAGTCGCATGGTAGTATTGCTTCCCAGGAATATCCGTTGGGTCCACGGTCACGTAATCGTCTCATCAAAACGGTCATCTCATCATCAATTATGAGAATTTTTTTCAGTGTTTTTTCATGCACTCTTCGACATCCTCTTTTTGCTCGCACTTCCTGGTTCTCAAAGTACTAAGGAGCTGACAGTTTTGCAAATGCTTTCAGCTTTAGGTCGCATGTTTTAATACGAGCTATACTCGGACTTCGATATTTTCGATTTATCCACAGCAGCTCTAACAGACATCGAAGGATTCCGTTCATACACTTTTTTACTTTATTTATGTTCATAGCTACGGAAATTGTACATTTTTTTCCGGAATCTTCTTGAAAATATATTCATGCGATTCTTCAAAACGCTTTATAATTCGATGCAAAGTAGTTCTCCGTACTCCCTCTGAAGAAAAATTACATATCGTGTCCGTTTTTCCATGACATTCATAATTCTGAACAACTCTTTAGCAAATACTTCGTGATCAGCTCTTTTCATTATTAAACTTTCAATAACACAATCGTATTTCCCGCTAAATTTTACAGATATAAGGCATACGGTGGCGATACCAGTTATTTTTCTTAAGAAAATAAAAATATTTTCAAATAGTTCGAAATTTGAAATTTGTCTCTTTACTTCTGGGACAGCCTTTATTTACTTGTTTGCTAAGTTGCGGCGAAAATCGATGCACTTTTCCTACATGGTAAAGCTTTGATGTATTTGTATACGGATCCTGCATTATATAAAAATATTTGACTACTCGTTTGTATTTGTTTGGTTCATCAATCCGTGTGTATCATATAAATGGAAGACAATCCGACACTTATATTATAAGTCAAATAAAATAAAATAAAACCTGTGCCATTTTATTTTTGCAAATAGTCACTGCGGTGAATAAAATCTATTCTTAAATTCATCTTGTGAGCTAACTATAATAAACACTATACAGTACAATATTTATCTTCTGTCTATTCAATTCGTATCTTGTCCTAGTGACAATAATGCGCTACTTTTTAATTGTCATTGTGACGAAGTAAGAAATGGTATCTACGTTTTACATAAATACATTTCCTAGGCTTTACGTGTACAGTCGACGTCAAAAATATCATTACGGTTTAGGTGCCAAAAATATATTTACACAACTTTATTGCCTTGACAATAAGGTCGGGTCAATATATTTTTGGCGCCTAAACTGTAATGATATCTTTGACGTCGACTGTACAAACAATTTCGATGATTTTAACAAGTTAGAACTATGTACCAGTTTGGTTTATGTTATAATTCTACGTTCCTTGACCCATGTTACAATAACTTTTGATTTCATATCCATAATTTAGATATACACACAGTTTTAAATGAGGTCACCTAGTTTGACAGGAGCGATTGAGCGAGCGAGCTTATTCGAAGATTTTAAATAAAAATACAAATAACGTACATATACACCACTACCCATCCTTACGTGTAACCTACAACTTGTAGCCAGATACGTCTTCGTGTAATTACTAGGTGCCGTAGTACCTACACCCGTTCGTGAGTAAATTAAGTGCGGTGCCATTACTTGATTAGGGCCAGTGTCAAACTGCGGTGCGTTACTTAAACTACGTTAATGACATGATTCCAAATGCTCATTATCTGAACAGCCGACACAAGGGCAGAGCTGTTTACGTACGTTATTTAAAAAATACAATTAGGGGTCATTTAGGGGTCATGTCGGATTGTAATAGTAACTGCTAGTGTAGAATCAATGGAGTTTGATTGTCAACGTAGTATTTTGCTCGATTTGTGTCATCGCATGTGATGGAGCCTATTGTAGGTATGTAATTAAATAAGGTAAGGTAGGGTAAGATGAAACGGTGGTTTTAATGGGGTAAGACAAAAAGCTACCTGTATACGCTGTGCCAGAAGGAACACTTTTTGTCTTACCCCATTACCTTACATTTAATATCCAAACAAAGTTTTTGTAATCTATGGCTTATAAGAGTTATAAGAGAATTAGGTATACGAAGAAATAATCGAAATGATACAAGAAATGATGATGTGACAAAACTGGCATTATTATCCGTAAAACTCAATCGTGTATACTGATACGCCCTGAATTTCCATTAATTATCCCTTTCTCACCACGAATCACACAGGTGATGTTACTCAGACCTAGACAAAAAATGACATTGCCATAATAAGTTTTCATTGACAAAGACAGGCAGCCATTCATGGTATCTGAATGGAATGCAATGGAGTAGCATTGCGATAAGCATCCCGATTAATAGTCTGACAATTAGTATGCCGCATGGCTGTGCTATGGCGTGGATGGATAAAAATACACTGATTATAGAAGACATGTGTTACGGTGTTGTCCGCTTGTCCTTGTGTATTTAGTTATCGACACGTAACGTCAGAAAAGTAGCCGTTTGCAAGCAAAATTGTTTGAAATTGGAACCTTTCTTTACAGGGCGGTAAAGGGTCGATTGCAAAAAAAAAAATATTTAATCACTTTACCTATCTTAATCTTTGTCGTAAATCAAACGACAATTAAACTTTCGTTTGGCAGCTTACGCTAAAATACTTTTGTACATAATTTCCTGTAAGAGTCTATTTTACCATTACCGAATAATATGCATATGTTAGATAAAACGTCAGCTGTCATTTTCTTTTATATGCCTGGAGAAAAGGTTAGCGATCATTTTATCTCACAGATATATTTATCCAGAGATTGTGTTACACTTTTACTGTGTTGCTATTTTTTTTAATCGACAACCCAGTGCCTATACGACCTATTATGTCTTACCCCGTTAAAAAATAATGGAAACTAAATTTAACGTTTCTACTTTTGTGTTAGGTACGTTACGAAGTAACATTTTGTGTAACTGCATTTGTCAGTGAAAAAGGCGAAAAATTCAAATGTTCCAAGAGCGATCAACAATACGCACCTACACTTTTGTAACTATAGTTGCCGATTTCTAAGAATGAACTTTTGACAATTATAGATTATTCCTTATTAATATGAGGGTAAGACTCACCATATTTCGGATAGTGTTAACGTCACATATACCTACACGATGTTCGTGAGCATTCCGAAAGATTTTAATGCTGAATTCCTGAGCATATATTTGGAGTATTTAATGTCGTATAAAATTTCCTGGATTCGTCTTGGTTCCAGAGATAATTAACCTTTTTTCGAAAAAAGTTTTTCGATGTAACTCGTCATAAAACTTTTTTTTTTTATTACAATGCTACCACAATGTGTTCTAATATACACCTTTTGTCTGACAATCAAAATATAAGAATAGACTTGACGAAAAAACCTGTACCTAAAAAAAAACAATTGAAATAAATAATGTAAACAAATTGTTGCTATGATAAAAAGTACTGGAAATGTTAAAAAGTATTCAAAAAGACTAAAAAAAAAGAAAAAAATATTTTTTTTTTTGGTGGAGTTGACATTAGGTCTCATAATATTTTTTGTTTATTTTGATGTCTAGAATGCATAGTTAAAATCTTTCGGAATGCTCGCGAGCACCGTGTATATATAAGGCTCATTTCTAAACTGTCAAATGTTCATTCTTAGAAATCGGCAACTAAAGCCGCCTTTTGCTACTGACAAAGGTCGGTGGACAGAGTATACCAAATAGTTTTTATGGCTAATTTTCGTATCACAATTGACGCGATTGTGTTCATTGTTTCCATTAAGGCCTTACCTATGCATTTTTTTTAAATCGATCCTATTAACTAAATCCGACGATATGTCATTTTGTCATAGGACTAAATAAAGAGTTTTTTTTATAAATAGGACGCCTCGAGGACATTTAATACGTAATTTCTGAAATACGTAGTAAGTAAAATGTTTATGCTAGTTTTAACATGTTACTATATTATGATACTAATGATTACTTGCATTTTTTAATCTTGTATGTGTCCTATATTCATTATCAATAAAATTGCTGGTAATACAAGTATGTCCGAAGTAGCAGTTAGTGATATCGCTATCTATCTCATATTTTTTATCGTTTCCCTTGTAATTCGCAATACTGGCAACATCCTTGTTTTTCAATAAATGTTATGGATAATAAAATTCAATATTTTAGTAGTTTTGTTGGGTAATATGAATTTACCAGCCTATAAATTCCATAGTATAAACAGCTGAAAACAACAGCTTATTATTTGTAAAGGGCTTACCTACATAACAAAAAAATACTTGTCATACAGGAGTATATTAAACGACTACCGGATTCATAGATGTATAACTTAAATGTCAACAAGTCTGCATACAAAAATGTGGGAAAACCTACAACAAAAGACACATTTGGGCTAGCAACTGGTGTAAATTATTCAAATGATCCGGACGATTATGGTAGACTACAAAAAACAGGTGCACCTGTATACACTAGCCGGATATAAACAGATTTACGTGATACCGAGGGGGCGAATCATTATTTTATGTGGATACGACTACGAACAAGTTAGCTTATAGGTTTGTTAGGTTTTGAAACAACAGTTAATATTACGTTGTATGAAGTAAACTTAATTCCTGTTTATTTATATTAGCAGCATATACATATACATTTATACATACAAAAATTATTTTGAAAAAATAAGGTGTCCCGGTGAGTTTCATGCAGGTCACACGCAGTTTGGGATAGTCTCCCACAATTTTCGATGGATCAAAGTATTATAGATCTCTTCGAGTCAGTGTAGAGAGCCAGAGAGGGCAAGAGCCAGCGTAGTTTGGTTATCATTTTGCGCATTTAATGATACATACTTTATTAATAAATAATCATTATCTCTTATACAAACAGGGTTCAATATCAACACAGTTAGGAAGTTTGTTGCCTAGATTCTGCGCATCCGCCACGCTTGCGGAGTCACGCGCCGGCGGGTTTGCGCAAACGCAGCGACTCTGTCGAATATAACGAGGAATACCCAACAAAGCAAATCAAATAAACAAAGATAATTGGAAATCATTGAGTTTAGCACGACAGTAAGGCACAGTAAATCGTAGATAACTAACTGTATTGATTAAACAATACGAATAGCTGTATTTCTCGCCCGCGTCATACTGTCGCTTTACTCTTACATTTGAGCGCAAGTGATGCTATAGATTTACTGTGAAATGGTGATTCTTATTTAGTTTGACAGGTGGGTCACGACCATGTACGCAAGTCAAGGGTTTCCAGGAAGTCCGACATTATGATACTTATTTGTGAAGTAGCCCCTGTGTAAAGCTTCCCTTTCATATATAAAAATATAAAAAAATAAGTCTAGGTAACCTTAACTTTCTGTACATGGCTGTGACAATTCACAAATCTAAATAAGAAATACCCTAAAGGTGCGGTTAAACTAAAAGAGCATTCGCTGTTCTAACCTCCCACTCTACGAAATTCGATCGGTACACAAAACGTGATTGGTTGATTTCTTAGAACGGGCGCTAGAACAGCGAATGCTCTTTTGGTTTAAACGCACCTTAAGGAGATACACAATCAGCAATGTGACCACTAGAAATTATAAGACACAAAAAACTCGGGCTCTTAGCACCTGGTTCATTGTATACAGTGTGTGGCCTTTAACACGGGAGAAAAATGAAATGAGTGACTCCTTAGACTATCGGCAATAATCCTGTAAAGGTCCCGGTGTTTCAAAGTGGTAAAGTGGTGGTGGTGGTCAGTCGCAAGACATCTTGATAGTATACCAGGTACGAAGTCATAACAATAATTTTGTTTTTATTTTTACACTAATTTGTTACGGTTTTAAAAAAATATTTGTTAATTTTTCAATGATTCAAAAATGATAAGTTATTGATAACTTTTAATTCAAGTAAATGAACCCATAATAATGAAAAATACATGAACAAAAAATTACAAAAAAAGTTTTTTTTTTTAATTACAATATGTGGAAATGATTGTTGATCAGCTTATTAATGCACCGTTTAAATTTTCACCCCGGTTGTAGGCCACACACTATAGACCGAAAATAACAATAATAACAAAGCACTAATGTGATAATTACAACAGTTCAGGGGGGTTACTATAACGTAAATGCGATTCAGTTTAGGTCGAGAGAAAGGGACAAAGCTATATGAGTCGTACATCTCTGTCCCTTTCCCTGAACGTCATGGTAACCCCCCTGGAGTTGCCTGGATTTTATAATAATTACAGTAGGTAGGTATACAACACATTTTTGGACTGGCCTAAATCGTTATTAGCTTGACCAAGAAGTCTCGGACAAGTTTATAATGAATTCGACTAAATTTAGCCAAATGGGTGATTAAATATTATTTTTCCCATGTCCATTTCACCGGTCGGAGATTAGTCACGTGCTGGATCTAAATGTCAATGGAAATACCCCCTAGGTGGACGTGCACATTTTAGTGCTGTGTTCACGTGTCCTGTATCCATGCGCGATGCGCTACGTGCCACAATAGTACATTACGACACAAGTGCGAAAAATAGGAATTTCCTTTTTGCACGTGTCTCGTACGACGTTTTTTAGTACAGATGGCCCTCTAAAGTTTTGACCCTGACGTAAAATGACCTACTTCTCGCACTAGAGCCTAAAAAGTACACCATCTGTACTAAAAAAAGTATTATTTACTCGTACTACCTACAAGTCTTTTAGATATTTTAACAATGCTACAATAAAGACTTCATTCTTCTCACTTAATCTGTATTTTAATCCTCAATGCAATTTGCACCATATAAAGATTGAAACGCGGGTGGCACAGGACCGGTCATTGTGGCAATCTGTTGTGGGGGTCGGGGGTTGGGGTGGATGTTTTTCGGCTCATATGACGATGATAATGAAAGATTGAAATGGTGGCAAATACTGAACAAGTACATCAAGCCCATCTGTAAATATTAAATTTTAATTCTTCCTTGCTTCGGACCAACACGAACTTCAAAAAAGAGCGTAGGTCTTAAAGGCTAGCAACAGTGGCAACACACGTGAGACTCTGCTTGTATCGCAGATGTCCTCAAGGGCGATGAAAATTGCTTACTCAACCGAAGGAGTGACAAAATGTTCTTTACAAGCATATTGCTGACTGTTTTCTTAATAAGTGAATCACGTCTGACATTTCCTTAATTTGGTTTTCACTTTTTTTTGGTACAGCTACGACTTTTTCTTTTTATTAGTGCCCTCCGTCAAAATGTTTGCACGCCTTTGCGCAGGCTGAACATACTGAACAAGTATAATTATTGATTTAAACTTTCACGATTATCATTCATATTTTAACGGCAAACGGGTGTTAATCGCGTAAACGTACGTTTAATTTTATCCAGACTGACTGAGTCCTGCGACCACGGGTCTAACGTCAGGATAAAATTAAACTTAAGTTTACGCGATTAAGACCCGTTTGTCTTTAAAATATGAGTGATAATCGTGAAAGTTTAAATAATGTAACGATTCCAAATTTGATAGGATTATGTCGGATCGTTCCTAAGTTCTTGATCCTTCCGATTCCATGATCTGTGCATGTCTATTCGTATCGTTGTATTGTATTGGCATAATACTTGCATACGTAATCAAAATGTCAGTTCAATCGGTATTCGGAAGGTGGATCAAATTTAGCTCGCAAGATTTGATCAACAACAGACAAACATTAGGATAGGTGAAATTAAATAAAAGCTTGTAATATAGTCATTTTTTAAAGACAAACGGGTCTTGATCGCGTAAACTTACGTTTAATTATATCCTGACGTTTCGACCACGGATGAAACGTCATGCCCGAAACGTCAGGATATAATTAAACGTAAGTTTACGCGATTAAGACCCGATTGTCTTTAAAATATGAGTGATAATCGTGAAAGTTTAAATCAATAAATTGTAAAATAGTCCCTCAACTGTAAAGACGAAAAGACGCCTGTCACCAACGTCATTGGAAATTAGAATTCTCATTTCCGGGTTTATTTTACAATGGTACAATTTTGACAGACCACATACGAGGAGATAGAGAAAAGAACTAACCTGTTTTCACCATATACGTGGTAGTTGACCGCGCGGGCCATAAGGATGGCAACCATCGGCCTTAGCGCTTTGCCCTGTCCGTCGAAGTAGTATGTCGCTATGGTGTTCAGTTCGCTCTGGTTGGTATTCCGTTCCAATTCCTGTAAAGAAAAAACACTTAAGTGATCATATTTTAACAATTATATCATCATATGGTTGATCAGAGTTTTTTCAATAAATCGTGTCCACTATCTATCGACAAATTTAAATACGACTTTAGTAATCATTTAAATTGCTAACTGGATCTTTGTTTTTTACATTCTGAAATCCAAAAAAGTTGGTTAAAGTCTGCTAGACCAAATCTATACAAAAGGTTGAAGTTTAAGAACTATGAGCTGTATTATGCCTATATGTTCAAGCATTGCTTAAACAATATATAAATGTGGAAATCAGTGTTTGTCTTTAAATTAGTGTGGATATAACCTTTAAAAGTAAGGATATTGTAAATGTAGGCTACATTTTTAGGGTTCCGTAGCCAAAATGGCAAAAACGGAACCCTTATAGATTCGTCATGCCGGTCTGTCCGTCTGTCCGTCTGTCACAGCCGATTTACTCGGAAACTATAAATGTTACAGTAACAAAATTTGGTAAGGATATGTGTTGTATGAACCGCTACAGGATTATGATACTAAATTGTAAAAAAAAAACATTGGGTGGGGGCCCTCCATACATGTAACTGAGGGATATAAATTTTTTTTTAGTTTTATATAAGCGTGTGGGGTATTAATAGAAAGGTCTTTGAAAATGATATGAAGGTTTATAAATCTAATTTTTATTTAAGCAAATCGTTTTCGAGATATCAGCTCTCAAAGTCTGAAAAATGTGTCCCCCCCTCTATTTCTTAAACTACGCGATTTAAAATTCTAAAAAAAATATATGTTATGCACATTAATAAACTCTATCAACGATTTTTGGTTTGATTAAATTATCTCCTACAGTTTTTGAGGTAGGTTGATTTAACTGTATTGTTTTAATAATAAATTGATAATGGTACGGAACCCTTCGCGCGCGAGTCCGACTCGCACTTAGCCGGTTTTTATTTAATACTTCAATTATATGTAATGGCTTTTGGGACTTATTATGAGTCATCATACCAATATTACGAAAAAAATGATTCAATTCCAAATCCATAATTTCGTATTTCATTGTAAAATAATGTACCGTACCTACTTGTATAATGTATGTACTTTCTTGTGCACAAGTCAATTAAAAATTCAACAGTCAATCGCAGTCATTCAAAACACAAACATACAATAAACTCTCCAGGGTCACGCCCATAAAACAACATCAGAAAGAATCCGTCAGACAACTGTCTAAAATAAAACTTTATCATGCTTCGTTGATCAATAACCATTGTATCGTTACCCAGGGGCCAATTAAAGCTCACTTTAATAGATGGTATGCAATATAAATTATTTTTAAACAGAGATTGCTATCCCATTGAGCATACTCAAAGTATTATTGTAAAATACTATAATAATAACATTCCCATCACAGTGTCACGACCGTGATCTTTAATTTAAACTTTTGAACACCAAGAACCACTAAAGTGGTCGTGTGTTGTCATACCTACCATGACAGCAGCCACTAAAGCCACTATCGAGTATGCCGTCAAAGTAACCGTGTTGCTGAAAGATAAGGTTTATCTTCGTCGCTCATTACTACAGATACTGGCGAGTATGGCACATTTTGATGCGAGAGGTAAAGTGTTTACTATTGAATACAAAAGAAACTTGTATTTCTAAAGGTGCGTTCAAACCAAAAGAGCATTCGCTGTTCTAGCGCCCGTTCTACGAAATCAACCAATCACGTTTTGTGTACCGATCGAATTTCGTAGAGTGGGAGGTTAGAACAGCGAATGCTCTTTTAGATTGAACGCACCTTAAGTGGAATACATCAACTAGAGCTGCTCCAGAATTAGTACGTGCATCAGTAAATATAATTCAACGAGAACATAGGTCATAGAAAAGTTTTCGTGTGCCTGTTATACAATCACATTTTAAAATCGCATTTTATGGAAGATGTGGCCGTATTGCAGGAAAATATGGTCACTTTTACATTCTATTTTGAGATGTGGCTATACAGCAGGCACACTACGAAATGAAAAATATATGTCTGGGAAATAGCATTCCCATAGCACATTGACCGTGAACTTTCAACTTTCCAAAAGCCACTTAAGGCTACATTATTATTTTTACGTATTGACTTACAGTATAAGACTCGCTTCAAGATTTATAAAATCCATTTCATTTATTTTATATACGTACGATTTTATAATGTATACAATTTCACACATTAAAATAATGGATTATGACAAAAAACTGAGCACATATTTGTGAAATCGACTGTATCTATCTCAAGGCTATGAGCACATGATACAAAAAATAGATAGTTTATTTAGAATGGGTTTCACTTTAAACCGTGTGTTCGCGTTAAATCGTTAACTAAAACGAATTGTCTATTGCTCGTATCGACGCAATAGAATGATTTGTTTACCAACCAATATCATACAACATAATATTATAGTTTTAATTTTGTATATTTTCGACGCTTATAAATAAATTTTAATAATTTCATTGAAAAAAAAACAACATAACGACTGGGCACCAATGCACTGGGTGACTAGAATAAAATGATACAGGGTGCTCGCGAGCATTGCCAGAGATTTTAACTAGGTATGCATTCTAGACATCAAAATAAACAAAAAATATTATGAGACCTAATGTCAAAATCCAGAAAAAAAAATGTTTTTTAGACTTATTGTACACTTTTTAACATTTCCAATACTTTTTATAATAACAACAATTTGTTAAAATTCATTTTTTTTTCATTATTTTTTTTGGGACAGGTTATTTCGTTATCTTATTTTTTGATTGTCAGGCAAAAAGTTTAGTAATATTAGAACACATTGTGGTAGCATTGTAATCAAAAATAAGTTTTATGACGAGTTACGTCGAAAAACTTATTTCGAAAAAAGGTTAATTATCTCTGGAACCAAGCCGAATCCAGGAATTTTATAACATTAAATACTCTAAACATGGTCAGGAATTCAGCATTAAAATCTTTCGGAATGCTCACGAGCACCGTGTATAAAACCGATCATATAATCCAGTAGGCCTAACTAGCGATAGAGTATTACCCGATTACTCAGCCTTGGCTAATGTCAGTTATACTGTTTTACGTGACTAATAAAGCTATAACTATTTATAACGTAGTTGATGGTTCATATATACATCATTTGAATGTCTATATTACCGCCATTAAGCGAGAAAAAACGTCGTTACAGTAACATGCTGTTCTGAGAGTAGTAGTTAGATTAATGTTTTAACAGTGTAATTGCAAGGTGAAATAGTTCAATCAAATGGCGTGGTTCGCACAAAGTGCTACGCTTTCGTAGAGATTGCTACGAAAAAGCTACGACATGTAGAGCTTCAGAAACAAATGCTTCTGTGTGTGTGGCAATCAGTTATTACACGTAAAACGAATATTAGGTGAATATTCTAAATATTACCTAAACAAAATGTCTAGTCTAAATGTTACATCTAAATGGTTACCAAAACAAAATATTTAGGCATTTTTTAGGGGTACAGTAAATAACATTTATATAGTGCTTCAATTCAATTATCTACGATCGAACTTACTTTATTCCAAATTATAACGACTCTATTAACATTTTTACTAGACGATTGATGATGACGGTGACATAACAGTTCTTATTGTGAATAGATAGTAATCATTAATAACTTCGGAATCTGTGAACGAAAAGGATTGTCAATATATTATCTTCCCCTAGATACATAAAAAAAAAACTTTTATAATTGCCTAAGATTTGGTTCATATCCTCATCCTCCTAATGAAAATAACTAGTTTTCTATATGTAATTTAAACCCCTTATATGGGAGGTCAAAATACACCCCGAATATATTTAATTTAAGATTATTTACATATTCAAAAGTTCATTCCACTTCATAGGCATTGAATAATTAGTATATAAGTAGGTATCAGACCACTATTGTTCGTATCACTGCGCACGATACGTGAAAATATGTCGTGTCTCAGGCAGCGCAAGAGTGCATAATGAATCTAATATCTTCAGTGTCTAGATTACGCCCAGGAGATTCTGCGTTATACGAGTATTTCTCGTATACATTTGTAAATTGTCACAGCCATTGTACAGAAAGTTATCTCAACTTCATTTTATATTTTTTTATATATTAACAGAAAGCTCGACGTAGGGGCTACTTCACCATGATCGTGACAAACCTGTCACTAACTACTACAACTAAATAAGAAAAAGCCATACAGTTTATATGGTGACTTTTGGGTATCTGTTAGAAAATAGGCATTTTGGGTAAGAAATTAGTATTAACAAAACTTTACTAGTGCTAGTTTAGAGCTAGTTTAGTGTCTCACTTGTATCGTAATGTACAAAATAGTACATTACGATACAAGTGAGAAAAAAATAAGTACAAAATTGACATCATTTTCAATGAGAAATTATTCAATTATGTAGAATTGTACGTTTGTAGTTTTGTTAGATATGCTACACCACAGAGCTTTGCATGGGTGGAGCTACCTTCTATTATGCCATAACATCAAAATAAGTGTTACTTTGATAACTGCCGGTTATTATTATTTTAAACTTTATTGCACATAAAAATAGCCAATTGGCGGACTTAATACCTTAAGGCATTCTCTACCAGTCAACCATAGGGCCAAGAGAAGACAAAGTGGGTGCAATGAAACGAACTAAATGAAAAGTTATCTCACATGCTCAGTCTATTAAGTCGATCTGTGGCCGTGTCGCAAATCGCAATTTGATGCAACCAGACGCATGTCATCTCCCGACCTTGCCGATGCGACGTTGCGACAATCCTAAATCTCCATTGTGCATACCAATTTTATTGTTTAACCACCGTGGAAGGTTATGGGAGCAGGAAATTTAAATTACATCTAAATGTGCATTGTATTAGTATAAACGATGCGAGCAGCTATTAGGGTGTAATGGAATGCTTGCGTTATTACGTTTTTTGGTTATGTTGTAGTAATATTGAGATAAGTTTCATTAGTGGTATTACGCCAAAAGATTATTGAAGCGCTTAAATCTCTTCTTACCCAACCAATAATTTATTTTATTGTAAAATAAAATAGACTTTAGGTAAGGTGGGGTAAGATGAAACGGTTTTTTTAATGGGGTAAGACATAAAGCTTTATCTTACCCCATTCAAAAATCGTTTCATCTTACCCCACTTTATCTAATCAGAAATAAATGCTACACCAGCGTATTTTTTTGCTAATATGCTTCAAGGAATTTAAACACATTTAATATACTAGTTTATTTTTCGGTAAACATTGTTCTTGGTATATGATTTCATCATATTGTTATATGAGAGAATTTCTCAAAACGTTTGTACCTACATTTGGATCACATCTTCGACATTGATGGCTGGTAGAGTCAATGATTTTGAGCCTTCGACCATATACACCGTGATTTCTAATAACCCAAAAGATTTTAACAGTGTGTTCCTGACCACATTTAGAAACTATAATGTCGTATAAACTTTTCTGGATATCGCCTAGTTTCAGAGTTATTACCAATAAAAAAAAACATATTTTCTAATTGTAACTCGGTACAAAAGGTCTTTTTAACGGCGTTGGTGCCATTATGGAGAATAGTCTCACTAACCTCATTAATAGATGTCGAAAAGTGAGAAATAAAACCTTTTAAAAATGAGGTTTTTGTAAAAAAAAACCTTAACACTCATTGTAAGTGCTAGTTTCATGAATAACTTTTACTTTATATGTTAAAATACATTCAAAAATTAAATAACAATTGAAAAAAAAATTAAAAAAAACATTTTTTTCGCCAAAAATGACAAAAGTCATATAATATTTTTTGTTTGTTTTTACATCAAAAATGCGTGGTTAAAATCTTTCGGGTTATTAGAGATCACGGTGTATAAAATGTACGTCTAACACCAGCTCAAAAATGCCCCCAAAAGCAATTGTTCAATTGAGCCAAGATGGGCAGGACATAGCGCTTTTCTTAACACCGCGCATGTTTTGACGCAACATCTTTGACAAATGTTTATAGAACATAGCCAATCAAAACTTAGATGGACCAATCACAACTATTTTTAAATGGCGGCTTAAGTTTTTATTGGTTGATATTGACATTCATTACCGTGATGCATTGAAGAGGGGGTGACACTTGTCAACTAAAATTCAGGACCGTTTTTGCAAGGCAATTTAATATGGCGTGCGGCTTCCATGTTTTATTTGTTCGTTGTTTTGAGCGCTGGTGGCGTAGCGGTAAGTGCGTTAGACACGCAATCCGGAGGTCTCGGGTTCGAACCCTGGCTCGTACCAATGAGTTTTTCGAAACTTATGTACGAAATATCATTTGATAGTCACCAGGCGCTTTTAGGTGAAGGAAAACATCGTGAGGAAACCGAACCTAGTCCCAAAAAGGCCTAGTTTGCCTTCAGGATCGAAAGGTCAGATGGCAGTCGCTTTCGTTAAAACTAGTGCTTCCGCCAAATCTTGAGATTAGGTTGTCTTAAGCGGACCCCGGGTTCCGAGGCGCAGGCCCCGAACGCAAACGGGAACCACGCTAGGATGATGATGATCCACTACATTTCCCAGAATGTCCCAAAATTTTGTATGAAACGATCCTTTTCTGTTACCAAAAATGTAGGAATCTGGTAACCAAAAAAACGTGATCCAAATGTTACTTTTTGAGAATTTCACATCAACTCATTCTGACCATAAGGCGGGAAAAACCACTCAAGGATATTAATTTAAAAATAATTTAAATAATATACCTAATAACAGTCCAGATTATAAATAGCCGGTTTTATAAGACACTAACTAAAGTCACCAAACCCCAAATGACATTGACATTTCTTAAAATTTCTCACGCTCGATATGAAATCTAGAATTAGCAATCTCGAAAGCTTAAGTTACATAATACGAAGCCGTCACCACCGAAGCTACATATTAGAAAACATTCTAAAAGGACAAATTTAGTAAGTATTATTGTTTCGTGTTTTAGCATTACTAAATAATTTTGATGTGTATTTTTATAAAAAATATAGATTCATTCCAGAGGAGGTTTTAAGTAACTATGCGTATTGTACCCGTGCATAGCCGAGGCGAGGCGGGTCGCTAGTTAATTATGAAAGCAAAACAATCTAAGCAATCGAAGATAATACTTATAATATTTATAATTACTACATCATCATCATCATCAGCCTATGATAGTCCACTGCAGGACGTAGGCCTCTCCTATTAATTATGCGTATAGACGCATTAGGAGGTAAATGCCCATAATCGCCACGCTGGGCAAGCGGATTGGCGATCGCAGTAATGTGTCCACTATGATGACGCTGCTGCCCATCATCAATCTTTTATCAAATAGTGGTCAGTGACACTTCAATCCCTTAGTCGACTCTTACGACACCCGCAGGAGGAGTTGGGGTGGTGACAAATGTATTCTTACTGCCGTCACCACACGGCTGTAATTACTACATACTTGATGAATACTGTGGTGAATTTTTCACTTGTACCTATTCAGCAAGGTTATGATTTAATTTAAATGGTTTGAATGTAAGGGCCGTCTTATCCAAAGCAATGAAACTACATATTTACCTATAACTAGGTATGCGCATATCATAATAATATTATACATCTTCATCGTACCCATCGCTATCGACAGCTAATTTAAATATTAAATAATAAAAATCTATTCGAGGACAAACTTGAAACAAGACTTTGCCCAATAAGCTGCAGCTGACTCTATTCTTAAGTACATTGCCAGTATATCATGACCTCTATATGTTCAACAATAAAGTGAATAATAAAACTGAAGTTATATTGGCAGCTTTAGGCCTCAGCTTGATAAGCGAAGGAACATATGGGCACAATTAACAATTCAAATAGAATATTTTGTAAGAATGGCTCGCCTGACAACGATTGACCACACCGTAACCATGGAATTTGGGTTAATGTTAATGTCTAAATGCAGGTGCGATTTTACTATGTAAAGTGACTAATACAATTTGATCGTAGTTAATGCTAAAGGGTTGCATGCATGCATGCATCAGCCTATGATAGTCCACTGCAGGACGTAGGCCTCTCCTATTAACTATGCTATATGCATTAGGAGGTAAAAGCCCATAATCGCCACGCTGGGCAAGCGGATTGGCGATCGCAGTAATGTGTCCACTATGATGTCGCTGCTGCCCATCATCAATCTTTTATGAAATAATGGTCAGTGACAATTCAATCCCTTAGTCGACTCTTACGACACCCGCAGGAGGAGTTGGAGTGGTGACAAATGTATTCTTACTGCCGTCACCACACGGCCAAGAGCTAAAGGGTTAATAGTTATTAATAACGTAATAACTTCTTCCTAATACTAGCAGTTAGTTACAGCAACTACAGTAAGGCGAGTTTATACTGGCTTATGGTGGTCCCGTTTTTTACTATTTGTCATGCTAAGCGTCACATTGGCTATTGACTTGTTAAAACATGCGGCAACGGCGACAAAAGATGAAACACGGGACGGAACCATCATAAGATTCATAAGCCTATTGGAAAATTTTATAATATTACAGATAGCATATAAATGCATACAAAGATAAGTCTTATCTTACTTCACGTACAGGTCTATGTCAATGTCATAACATAAGAGCGATCGATGTGTCAATCGTCTCGGATCAACTCGGACGATCTGCCGCGACATCGGCCATCTAATTCGACACATGGTCGCTCTAATGATATTGTATGCGACAATACGTGTCATACTTCCTGGCGGTGACATGGTGTCGTACAGTATTCAAACTAACATCAAAAAATGTACATGAAATGTACGAAATTGTACGCTAATTTAAAAAAATTATACTACACGTACGAGACCAGAAAACGGTGTTAATCCGTCACCGCTAGGAAGCATCCTTCCTGGCGGGGGCTATTTATTTTGTTATGTTGCGGCCGAGTTTTCAACGGGCATGTCAATTAAAAAATATGTACGAAAAATGTACGTTCTGGTATTGCTGAATATCTCCGTAGAAATAGTTTCTCGTTTCTAATATAACGAATCGTACTCATATTCCCTATATCATTACGCGCAAGATGTTATTTACAATGATGATTAATAGGGAAACAGTAGGGAATGTAATAATAGTTATGTACACGCATAAATATGTACGACGACGATTACATGCCACTTATTGATGTATATAATTGATCAAACACGTTAAATAAATCAAGTTTTTAGTACCAAATTAAAGCACCTATGAGATAGATATACCCAAAAATGTTTTAGAACCAGAACGTACATTTCTCGTACATATTTTCTGATTGACATGCCCATTGAAAACTCGGCCGCAACATAACAAAATAAATAGCCCCCGCCAGGAAGGATGCTTCCTAGCGGTGACGGATTAACACCGTTTTCTCGTATCGTACGTGTAGTACAATATTTATTAATTAGCGTACAATTTCGTACATTTAATGTACATTTTATTGATGTTAGTTTGAATACTGTACGACACCATGTCACCGTCAGGAAGTATGACACGACAATACCGCAACTCCCTAGTAGCCGTACCATGACCACAAGCTGCCACCGCGTTATTTACGTGGACTGGCTTTCTATCCGGCTCGCTCGCAACAATATGCGAGTACGAGAGGGATGGATAGAAAATAAGTCCGCGTTAATAACGCGTCAACAGGTATAATATTGTGCTGTATTTTGTTTGTATTCATCCTGTGTTTAGTTTTACTGATTTTTACTACGAATAAATGATTTTGAATTTTGAATTTTGAACAGCTTAAAGGTCTTCGCACATTATAACGACTCAACGGCGACTCGACTCCATGCTAAATATTGAAATTTAAATTCTATGTCATACGTACTAGGATAAATTTTAAAAAATGATATCAAAATAGTGTACGACAAGTGGTCTACGCTTTGTGCACTAAAGGTCAACCCCGACTCGTCGGTCACCCATTGACCACACGTTGTCCACGCGGCGACCATGCGTTTGCGACTGACGTGTATCAAGCAACCATTTTCATTGCCCACTTGTTCACGCCGCGTTGTCCATTAGTGACCATGGGGTGGATCAACCAGTTGACTACTCGTCGAAAGTGTGAGTAGAGTAGCGTTGAAAATTTCCGGATTAAATCCCGTTTCTTTCCAGACAGCTCGTTTTTTTCCTGATTTTTTCGAAAATCACAATGAAATTTTCCACTTTAATTTTCAACTCTAAACCAATGTAAATTAGGTCTAATTTAAACTTATACCAGGAGAACGCGATGTCACAGAGGAAAAGTCAATTGAAACAGATGGCAAGGAGTGACAGTGACAGTGACATTGATTGTTTCTGAAAAAATCTGAAAAAAACGAAAAAAAACGAAGTTTTCATACATTCCCGAAAAAAACGTTTTGTTTTTTTCCGACATTTTCAACCCTAGAGTAGAGTTGCTGCCGCGTTGGCGTGGAGTTGTTATAATGTGCGAACACCTTAAGCATACTGCTCCCCACACCGGTGCTTAAAAAACGGCGACGGTAAAGACTTGCAGTGTCACGTGGCGAGCAGTAAACGCCGTAATGTGTATCCCATACGATAGATAATTGACGCGAATCTTTTATGAATCAGTTGCGTTTTACGGCACGTCACTGCGACTCTGTACCGTCACCGCTTTTTAAGCAGCAGTGTGGAGAGCATACGGTAAAAGTGCACTTCTCAAAAATTTGTACATTTGGATCACGTCTTGTGTCAATGTTATGGATCTTGCTCAGCATCATTGACTCTACCAGCCTGCCAATTTTTATCAGTATCGAACACGTGATCCAAATGTACAAACTATTTGAGAAATACTCAAAAACGCTATAAGCATACGATGTCTCACAGCGATTCTGTGCATTTGCAACACCTAAGTCTTAGCCCCGCTAACATCTTGGATTAGCCTGTTACAAAGGGTAACACAGGGTTAACTAGTTGATACAATACATTATTTACTCTTCTAATCGTTTAATCTCGTGTTAGGGGCCTAATCAGAGATTGTGTAAATCGGGCTTGACGCATGTTTCACTAGCCCAACTTGTATTTACTTTCGTCAAAAATGTTTCTTAGCCAGAAAAGTTGTATTGTGAAAACATTTTTATGGGCGGAATAACATAACTAGTTACTGGCTAGACATCTTAGACAATCTAGTACTTAATATTCGGAACCATAACTATGTTGCACTCTATTTCAACTGTCTTGATGCTTGTAATAAGAACATCAATGATCAAGACTGTTTGACAATCTCAAATTACGATAAATCGCCGTACGGTGAGTAATTCGGAATGAAGTCGAATAACTGGTTTATACTTAGACAGTCTAGACAAAGTGTTGTCAATTTATATTTATATCTTTGGCCATTTCTATCGACCTTGAGTATATATAGAACTATTATTGCACGCGCTGTGACGTTTGCATTAATTATGGTGTTAATGCCAACGACATTATCAATATTATCATGGTGGATTGTCATTACACAACAATAAATAAATATTTTGGGAGATCTAACATAAATCGACTTAGTTCCATCCACGGTAAGCTCAATTAAGGCTTGTGATGTGGATACTAAGCGGCGATATATATAATAGACAGATACATATAGTCGTAGACATACGTAGACAGTCACGACCAAGAAACACATATTTGTGATAAATAAATACTCAAATATGCCCTCGCCGGGATTCTTAGACAGGGTCAATACTCACTCTTATTAGTCACTACCAACAGTACAAACTGGGTTACGGAGGCCGACAAAATTAGGCTACGGAGGCGACGGAAATAGGTACAAATATTGACCGATATTAGAAAAACATGCATCATTGACGCGTTACCTATGTATTTAATAAGTTACTAATATGTATCTTCCATGAAAGATACCTACAAGTTCAGTTGTCACATCAGTTGTAATTTTCCCCACAACCATACATACATGATGTCGTAGTTTTGCAAATATTACAAAAAACCGCAAAATACCCATGGTCAACGTGCGAATTACGGAAGGCCGTTTGAATTATCGCATTTGTCTATGTCTATGCCTTTAAATAATTTCTACAATGAATCAGCATTTATGAGAAGTACAATCGTCAAGACACTTTGATTAAGGTTGAGTCTTTAAGAACAAGTAGAAAATGGTTTAATCCAGCGAGAGCTTTTTGATCGGAAATTATGAATGTAATAATAATAATTTGGCACTAAACTTTCGTAAAAACAACAACACACGACAAACAATTAAAACAGGAACAGAAGTAGAAATCTGAATGTCACAGAAAATAAATCAAACCCAATCATGCTAAGAGTATTAGAGTAACTTCAGAACTATGTATGTACAGATGAAGTGCAGAATATTTTTATTTGATGTTATTTGAGTTGATGATCTTTATTGAGTATCTACATGGAAACGCCTAGAGTATTTATTCGAATACCTACGTTAGACTCCAAGCTGTCCGACTCCGATTTGAATCATGAATTATGTTATACCTAGAGTACAAGTAGTCTAAAAGTAAATCTTAATATTTTTAATTCATCGTTTCAGTCACTTGCTTCATTTCACAACAAATCATAATTATCCTTATCCTGATTATAGATTCAGAACAGAGAAAGAGTTAAAAATAACAACAACTAAAAAGCAAAAAGAGAAATAATTTCACACCACATCGACATTGACAGAACCGGTACTTTGCCAATTGCGGCTAGTAAATAAACAACTATCCTAATGCTAAAGTAGGAAACGCTTAGAAACCTCGCTCGGTTTCCGACGAGTTTCCCAAACGGAAAGTGGGTGAAGTGGGTTCCTTGTCTCGTTTCAATCACTAACCGTGCATGGGAGCACACATTGGAGAATGGCAATAAAATGTATGATTCAATCGCGTAGTACACATTGTTGCCAGAGTGGACTGTTTCGTCCGATTTAGGATCTTTTCCGGATCCAGATCAAATGGGACCATTTTGGATTTTCATAAATACGCTTCGAAATCTCGCCCGGTTTCCGACGAGTCCATTTTGCGCCATTTTTATACTATACGCTTCAAAATATCCGGTTTCCAGAACTCCTAAGAGGGAAGGCCAAAAGCGAATCTTTTTATGAATGAAATATTATTTATTCAGAATGCTAAACTAGAACATTAGGTATCATTAATAAAACAAACAAACAAACAAACAAAACCTAATTATAGCGTCACTGAAAAGGCCGCCACTCAGCATGTGTCAGAGTACCTTTCGGATACTCAGACGCTGATCTTCCGTGGAAAATCTTTTTAGAATTTTTCGAATCTTTTTTCAGCCGACATAGGAGCGAATCAGAATACGCAGCTGGCAAGACTAGTACAACGCATAGTACTCGTTCTTGTTGGTGCACGCGCGCCATGCTTTTGTGAGTGAGATAAGACAAGGGTAACTGCGAGGTTACCGGAGCGGGGGGCAGCACTTTCGGTGGGAGGCAGGGCGTGTCCATACTGTACTATTGGGAGCGTCAATATAAGACAACCGCCTGTTCACCCTTAGTGGTCTTATTAAGTTAACAGCTTTTTAACCTTCAAATCGTCGCTACACTTACTCAACTTCGGATCCACAGCAATCAATTCGCGGAAAAAAACTATTTCTTTCAATGAATACGGGTGACATAGTTATAAACAAAATGATTTTGTGTCAAAATTTAAGGGAAGATTACATTGGAACAAAAGAAAAAAAACATTGTTGTAAGATCATAATTACCTCATTAAACTTTTGGACAATGGCTGCTCTTCTGTACTTGACCCTTTAGTCTTTAACATAGTCATAGTGTAGCCATCAGCTGTCATGTCAAACATTTTGTGACAGCGGGACTTTTGTACGATGTACTCGAATATATTCAGAAAGTGAAGTCACGTGAGATAAAAATATCTAATTTAATTAATTGCCCTTGTGACACGACAAATTGTATCCTACACTGCAAATCGAAGCTATCGGCTATCGGTCTAGTCAAATATATGTCTATGCCACTGTCGCATGCGCACTGTCAGGCCCCCAAATCCCCCAATCATAGAATACCCACTTCGTAAACCAAAATAATTATCAGCGATGCGCGAATTGCACAATCCACGCCCGCGCTAACTCGACGTGACTTTGACATACTTGCCGATCAATGGACACCGCTTCCAGCGATCAAGCTTATATGTAAAGTGTGTTATGAAAATATTGTGTTAAGTACTTTTGTCGTGATCGAAATTGAGTGTTTTTAAAATAATATGATGATTTTGACATGACCTTATGCATCCCACATCAGAATCAAGACCACGTCAAACTAAAATGACGTTTGGTACCGCTGCCTTGGCGCAAAGCTTTTGAGGCACGGGTTTATTATAAAACGTTATTAGGTTTACTAATTAATATCTGTAATTAGATTTATTTTTTTACTGTGTTGACATGAAAACGCAAAAGATTTTGTAGGTTTGTGAGTTTTAGTTTAAGATCGCTTGAAAAATGGGTCCTAAGAACTTAACTTAACTTCTCAAACTCTCCAAATCAGCCGACACGAAATCGGCGTAAGCTTATGTTTACGGCATAAGAGCGAAAATCCGATGCCGTATCAGCCGAGCTGATACGTGCCGATTCGTAGCGATCGACATCCTTCTCACTCTTATGCCGTGTCTATTGATTTGGGGAAACCTTATCCTTTCCAATACTGCAGTCAAAAAAATGTATCAAATTAATGACCTTGAAATTTATAAATTAAAATCCAAACGGGTTGTGACGGATACGGGACAAGGCATACGATGGGTCCTTTAATCGTTAATTACACATATATTATTGTAAGTACATCAGAAATCCACAATGCAATAGAAATGCAACAATATTAAATATTCAATTGCAACTAATATCAGCTATGTCAGTGTTCTGAAAACGTCTGTGTGCGTAGCCAAAACTTATGTTACTTATCGGAATTTATTTACTGTCTCTGCCACTCTTTCTTGTTAGTGCGACAAAGACAGTAGGGTTTAGTTTGCGACTCACCGTTAGCGATTTGCATCTTGATTATGCACCTTGCCTTGCGACCAAAAGAGTCTAACGATATGAATATTGTTTAAGATAATAAAAACCTTTAAACTCTTCGGTTAAAATAGCAACGTCTACAAAGTTCAAGGCCATGGACCCATGGTGTTCTTTATCGATTAGCAAATAAGAAAAAATGTTCGCTTGGGCTCTATACTCCGAATTAGCATCTGAGAACATTAAACATTTATCCTCGTTAAAAATGGTTTTGTTTGCGATACACCAACATAGCACCTTTGTTTCGTCGTCTAGTAAAAAAAACACGTCCAGGATACGAAGTTTCAGTTTTATTAAAATAAAATGAAACGGGTTTAAACGGGTTATGCTTTTGTTCGTTTTATTCGCATAAGGGCCACTTGACAATCAGATCATAACAGGTAGGTTACTGCTTTCATAAATCAATCAAGGTCAGTAATAAAGCCAAACCCGAAACGTCGATACAAGCATTAAATAGGTACAACTATTGAAAGAAGATATATAATAATTAAGAAGTTGTAAACGTAGAAAATGACTGACCTAGCTTAGCTTACACAGGAAAGAGAAGGTTTACGATGTCCTATATATTTAGATTTTTTGTCGTGGATGGATTGCTGATCGTTAATTTTTTCTATTTGTAGTACGCTAGAAATGATAGCGTGTATTTATATTTTTTTAAGAAACATTCGCAAGAAAAACAAAAACGGACAGTCATAAAAACGAAAGCCTGAATCACATCTTAGCGATCGTAAATCCAAAAATAGATAAATGAATACAACTGAAAGCGTTATTTCGTTTAACTTTTTTATGCTGTGTTGCAGTAACAACCTATATTTAAAACAGATTTCTTGGTTTTACGCATGTTATGAAAGTTTTAATTAGGAGCTATCAGGTATAATTTATTAATGCTTGTAACGTAAAAAAACATGTGCATGTGTCCGCTTTGAAGCACTGCGAAGATAACACTGATCCAGACCGAGTTCAGTGTGCATGGCATGTACTTGCAGCGGCGCATCGGAAACGTGGAGTGATATCCCCCAGTAGGCTTACGCCGCCGCGGCCACGATATCGGTCTAAGGCGACCGGCTTAGCGCATAACGTATGGTGCTCCCTCTCGTACCCATATCGGCATCCCGCTCCAACTCATGGATTCGCTCGCCGCTGGTCGCCTTAGACCAATGTCGTGGCCGGGGCATTACTGGTGCCGCGTCTAATCGTTTGTCATCGTTGCCGTCAAATAAGCAAGTGCGAAAGTGACACGATACATGGATAAAACGGGACCATCATAAGCCTTACACTAAGACACTCACCGATCGTATGTCCTCGTATATGCCGTTAAGGTCGTCCTCCAGCAAGCGATATGGGTCGACGATCTGTGTGCCATAGTCGGGCAGGGAGCCTGTGGATGTGCTCTGGAGACTGGATGCGAGGCGTCGAGCGACGCCCGCGACGCTGGGCGTACTCGCACCGGCCGAGCCGCAGGCTGGGCCGCATGTGGTCACGCGCTGTAACAAATGAAGATCGTGAATGTGCTTTCTTCAACTGGAGAATTCTATGGGATGTCCCGTACAAATGCGTGTATATTTCGAAACTTTGAATTTTCTTCCGAGTTATTAGTTAATATATATAGGTATATTTTTGAGCATTTTTTTATAATTTGACTCCTCTGGTCATGAAAGGGAATTGCGATAAACACACAATTTTGAGACAAACCTTGTTTGAACGGGGCATCGGTGGACTTTTTCATGGAATGCATTAACTACTTAAGGTCCTCCGTAAATTTATTATATTCCTAGCACATTTTCTCGGTGAGAGCTAATGACAAGATGATCAAAAACTAAGTGCTCCCAAAACCTCGATGGCAACGTTGGCAATATTGGGATATTCAGATAAATTATTAGCTACTCCGGTACATAGGGTGAAAGAGATCACATAGTCTAAAAGTCACGGGTTTATAATTTAAGGTTGCCCGTCGATTTACGTATAGGTAATGGCATGTGTCCCGCAACACACGGGTTTGCGGGACACTTCTGGGTTAGATTGGCTCAGGACCGAGACGAGTGGCGAACTAGAAGAGAGGCCTATGGTCAGCAGTAGGTGATAAATGGCTGAAATGATGATGATGATGATGAATGGTATGTGGCCGCAATGAAAGGCATAGGTACCTAGTTTCCCTTTTACACGTAGGTCCACCTACGCAAAGTATGTTTAGTCTTAGAGAACCGAGCTTACGAATATACGACGAAATAATGAAGCTAATAATGCGCTAAATTATAAATAACCTCTCAGAATATGTATACCAACTGTAGTTTTCATACAATTTCGCTAGAGTTAAACAATAAACACCGAATCGTAGTGTCACGAAATACGGTAGCTGAATTAGCATCAAAATACACGATGCTCTAAAATTCTACTTGTAGTCATAGAAGCACATTATGTTGTAACGAGCTAAGCAAATTGAAGAAAGAACTCCGTACGTTTATGTTTAGTGGAAGTAACTAAGGTACTTTGGAATAATTGCGGTCATAGGGCTTTGAAAGGATTCGTTCGCAATATGCTACTTGTGTTTCTGTCTATATTAACTTCTTATACTGAATGTCAATTTAAGATATAATAACCCCCTTATTGATAAACGGCTTTTAATTAAGCAAGTTGGTAAATATTATTTGTCTCTTTCGGTCTTATAAATACTTATCAAGTAATCAATTTTAATTTACCGAATAATTTACCTGAGTACGTGACCAAGAAACAGTTTCGTGCCGCTAAATAAAATATTTAACTTGAACTTGGGACTACTTCAAAATTGTACTTGAAACATAAGCGACACGAACAGAAGTATGTCAAAAGCAACAATCTTGTTCAATGTCAAGGCACGCATAAGATTTCTGCATGCCTGTGGTATGAAATCAAAATATGATGGGACTAAAATATGATCACGACAACAGTGTCGATCGATGGTAGAAACTAGAAATATGTTGGGGGTTCTGAAAAGGCATTTATCCAGTAATTTTACAACTGCAGCTTGAGTTTGTTTTATTCTACAAGCTTACAGCGCGTAACGGTTATAATATAACGCTCAGGACAGTAATAGTACTGGACTACCACGCCATTTTACTTTCAGAATGTTCGCGGCGGGACTGCTCAGGTTGATTTTTTGCATATGCGAATCAAGTATTCTGAAAACGTTTGCAGTTAAAATATAATGCACCATTATCCAAGCACTGGACTTGATTCCCTACATGTGGACAGAGATATACCTACACAAAGACAATTAATTATTGATGAAAATAGTCATTGTATTGCCTAAAATAACTACTACTACTCCTCTTGCGCAACGACCCAAAGTGAGTCTTGGCCTCCAACACGACTGTTCGCCACTGACTTCGGTTCTCGGCAATATCTCGCCAGTCTTTTAACCTGGACCTTCCGCAGATCACGGTCCCGCATCCAGGACATCTACCCATCGATATCTCGACCGCCCGACCGGTTGGCGTGCTGTCGGTTTTCCCTCGAATGCTCTTTTCAACGCTCGATCGTTTCCCATACGCTATATGTGGCTGAGCCACGGAAGTCGCCTTTGTAACAACTACGATATTTGGCTCCGCAAAAAGTTCCTGAACATTGGCGGTTTTGCGAATTCTCCAGCTGCCATCTTTGCGTTGGCCCGAGGATTTTGCGGAGAATCTTTCTTTCAGCCACTAAACACTTGCACTCTCCTTTCAAAGTTAGTGTCTAAGCTTCACATCCGTATATTAAGATAGGTCGTATCACGGTTTCGTGTATTCTGAACTTAGTTTTCCTGCTCAGAATTCTGGACACCAAAACTTTATATGTCTAAAATAAAGGCTATTTTATTTATCACTATATTTAATAAGTGTCCCATATTATTGTCACTTCATAGTGACAAGTGTGATAAGAGTGATAAGGGAACGAATAGACATAAATAATTTTCCGTATGTATTTGTTAGATACAAATTGTGACTCATTGGTAACTTTCAGTAACCTTATTGCCACTTTTAATGCTGCGCATAAGACCCTTAGAGTCATATAAAAAGATATCGGATGACATCATGTATCCCAAGTACATGTAACCGCAAAAATCAATACGGTAGCAAAGTTTAGCGAAGGGTGCGGCAAGTGCCCTTAGCTATGCGGCGGCGGCAGTGACCGCGATACGCATTTCGCAATGCGTTTATGCAACTGCAGGTAAGTGCAGCCGATGGGCCCCGACCGGCCGTTGCAAAACCGACGCACGTATGCAGCGTGCACGCATGCTCGAAGCGTAAACAAGCTGGTTCCATACGAGAAAAATCAATTGGGTAGTACAAACTACCTAATACTGTCCTGCATTATTTCTGTCACAATAAGCTTTAGTGCAATGAAAATTAAGGTCCGACCGAGACCCATATTTTAGTCTCGGCCGAGACCGAGACCCAGACCGAGAATAAATTTGTTTCTCGGCCGAGACCGAGACTTGGTAGAAAGGATAAAAACTTATAAATTACATAATAAATCCCTATCGAATACCTATAGTAAGTCCAACGTCAAACTAAACAGCAATTTTTTTGGATATTTTCTTTTTCGATTTTTTTTTATGTAGGTACCCCAAAAACCGGTATTCGAATTTTAGGTATTTTTTATCGATAGTATGATAGGGGTCGCTTACTCTAAATTATTCCTTCCGTTCATTTTAAAGTGAAATTGAAGTCAGTTCATGTCAATATGACACCAATAAACTCGCAGTAAGTTCGCGAGATGGCGTCAAGCTCGCCAATTACAGCTCATTACGAATCTCGGCCACGGCCGAGAGTCCCGGCCATTTTTGGCCGAGAGCCGAGAGGGATATCTCGGCTCGATTTTTGGCCGAGAATGCCGAGACCGAGACCGAGATCTCGGTCGGACCTTACCAGTCATATACACGTTTAATCCGCCGCAAGCAGAAAAAATATAAGCCATTCAATTTCAAATGGTCAAACAAAAAGTTTCAATATTTTATGAATATACTTATGTAGTTTAAGGTCGTGATTACATTAGATATCATATTGTAGATAATATGTTAGCGTGTAACGGTTACTACATACATACCATCTCAAAAACCACGCATGCAAAACTTGTGATGAAAAACATGATATTTTTAGGGTAAGGTATTTATTACTAGTTATATTGCTCGTAATAAATTACAAGTTTCGTGGAAGAAATCAACTAATTTTTAATTAAATATTTTGTTATGTGTTTATTTAAGTAGTTACAGTAAAATACAATATAATATTAGATATAGGTACCAAAGAAGATTAACCCTAGTTCATCAACGTCCAAGGTGGGATTAGGTTCCACGTAGTTATGTCAGTTTTCGCGGCTGATGCCTAAACCAATTCGAAAACTACCTAATTAGGTTTCTTTCTTAGGAATATGACAAATAATATTTATAAGGCGTAATAAATAAATTAGGAAAATGTTCCACAAAAAAAAATCACATGACATAATATATTATTCAGTGTTAAGTGACCTCAGTTGTGCAAGAGGAAATGCCGTAGTAGGTACTTATTTGTGTGCAGTTCTAATAATATGACACGTGATGATATAATAATGATAAATGACAAATTCTTGTTTACACGATAATCAATAGCTCAATGTAGAACAGGTGTCAGTTGCAGAATATATGTGAATCTGCTTTTTAGTATGCTGCTGCCCATCATCAATCACTTCATCTTTAAAACCATCTTTAAAACTACGCAACGGATTTTGATGAGATTTTTTTTAATAGGTAGAGTAATTCAAGAGGAAGGTTTTTATGTAGGTACCTATAGTACCCGTGCGAAGCTGGGGCGGGTCGCTAGTTTTCAATATAATATTAATGGTCAGTGACACTTCAATCCCTTTGTCGACTCTTAACGACACCCACGGGAGAAGTTGGGGTGGTGACAATGTATGCTTTCTTTCATTCTGAATTTGAAAAGGGAAGTACTAATTACTGTCAGATATTAAAGGACCAAGAAAATGGCACGTACGCAAATCAAACGATTTCAATAAAACGAAGGACAAAAAAAAATAAAAATGAATAGACAAGTTAAATTGTCAAATCTTATGAAATAAAGAATTTTGAATTTGAATATCTACACAAGTTTTCATGAAAGTATTTTTTTTTGTAAATAAGGTGTGTCTTTGTCAGATCGAATACTTTTTACATGCGATAAGTTACATTTTAAGTAAAATTATTATAGTCAAGTCTATCAAATTATTCCCGAAGGATATCGTGAGTTGTGACATCTGGTAGGAACTGCGCGGATCTGTCGTGGCACTATCGGTGCACGAAGCTTTCCTCGCGCGATCAGACCGGTCGTCCTTGATTGCAATGTGGTTTATACGTAGTAACCCATTTGTTGCGGATCGGTTAATATGTAGCTTAGTTTTCGCCGCAAAACTAACATGGGCATAGGGAGGTAAGTACCGTATTACTAACGAATGTGTTAGAATTCCGACGGCGTCTACTTTTAATGACTCAAGATTTAAATCCGCTTATATACCGTAATGCATACAATCATACTTGCGAGCAAAAAAATAAGTTTTAAAACAAAATAACATTTACAGGAACTAACATTTCTATAACTTCCGCGACACATGCATGCTTAGAAGTGTGAAAAAAAAAAAATTTAATATCATATCATATTCAAAACTTCTTTCCTAATATTCCGTTAAAAATGCCCACTCGTCAACTTATTAACACTCAGGAAAATTCAAAGATTACGTTGCGATTGACGTAACAAACGTAAAAATCAAACAATTGATCGTAGCAGCTAGGCATCTGTACTCATTACTAATGTAATTGTATATTTGTACACTTTGTACATTCACAATTCCTAATAAAGACATTAAGCATAGCGATAATACCCAAGTCGAGAAAATTTGCACTTCCCTCTGAGAATAGATTAGTACCTACATAATTCAACAGTGTAGGAGGTAACAAATAGAGCGCGTATGTTATTATGTAAATATCTCATGTTTGAATACACACATCACCTCTAATATATAATGCACGAAAACGTGTATTGTTTTGAACAAATTATTTCCAAATCATTAGTTCGCAAATTTAAATGAAGAACCTCGACACATATAACGGTTTTTGCTGTAGATAATGCACGCGTATCTGCATATTAATTTAGAGACAAAATTAAAAGTACAGGAGGAAAGCATAAATTAGTACATTAAGTGCGAAAAAAATTAAGTTCGAAACGAGTGGAGGTAAATTCAAGCAAGACCGAAGGGTCTTTTTTCGCACTTGTATCGTAATGTACTATTTCAGATTTTGTGTTTTTTTACGAACTAGTGCGAGAAGTGGATAATTTTTGTCAGGGGGAAACATCGGAGGGTCATCTGTACGCTAAAACGTCGTACGTTGCGAAAAAGAAATTCGTGACCTTATTTTCGCGCACTTGTAATATATTATAATGTACTATAATGTAAAAAATTAGGCTGAGAATTTATTAGAAGGGCAAGTATGCACGAAAAATAAGTTACCTATGTGTGGCTATTCCGAACGCGTTTATTAGACAAGTATTTAATTGCTTAATAAACTATGTTAAAGTACAGTGGCTTCGATTTAATCTTTTTTTTAACAAACACTTACATGGTGTGTTATTTAGCGTATGGACAGTTGGTGGGATTTTTCACATCAGTGGAATCGAAATTAAGTATTTACTTTTATGATTGAATTAATAAATAACTTATTTCTACAAATTTTAGGTACTTAAAATCTGCGTGTACTGTACCACTGTATCGTAATGCTGGCAGTAAAAAGCCATGTACGTGAGTTTTTAAATTCATAATCATAATCAAATAATATAATAAATTATTGAAATATAGTCAGTCCTACGAACAGAATTAAAGTGCCCTAGGACATATTTTTAAGCATTATTATAATACACCTTATTATGTCTTTGACTGTACTGATAGCTTGTATTCCATAATAAAATGCGCGTAACACAGTGAAACCAGTGGGTTACGCGCAGTTATCCAACTAAATACGAAATCATAAGCCACGTTACGAATCAAATATTCTCCGTTCAATCATTGATCGCCCGAAGAATATCAATCGAAAATGTTAATTACTATCAATGTGCCAAGATTGAACATATGTAGTGACACTTGATCGATTGTAACGAGCTTATCTCCTTTCAATAAGGTTGACATAAAAATGGTTGTGTCAACTATGGGTAGGTACCATATCCATTGTTTTAGCTGTCCAATGACAGACCTTATGACTTTTGTAATAAGGTCCACCTATGTACTGGCTGGGTGGTGGCTCAGTGGTTTAGACGTTTGATTTTAAAACCGGAGGTCGTGGGTTCAAATCCAGGCCCGTACCAATGAGCCATACCAACTTATGTCGCGAAGAAATTAAAAAGTATATGTGAAGTTCCCAACCCGCTTAGGTCCAGCGTGGGGACTATAGCCCAATCCTTATCTTATATGAGAGGAGGCCTGTGCCCAGCAGTAGTAGCTAAAATATTATGTAGTACAGTTCACAATACACGGTGCTCGTGAGCATTCCGAAAGATTTTAATGCTGGATTCCTGACCACATTTAGAGTCTTTAATGTTATATAAAATTTCCTGGATTCGGCTTGGTTTCAGAGATAATCAACCTTTTTTCGAAATAAGTTTTTCGACGTAACTCGTCATTTAACTTCTTTATGATTACAATGCCACCACAATGTGTTCTAATATTACCACACCTTTTGCCTGACAATCAAAAAATACGAATAGACTTGACGAAATAACCTGTATCTAAAAAAACAATTGAAATAAATAATTTAAACAAATTGTTATTATGATAAAAAGTACTGGAAATGTTAAGAAGTATTCAAAAAGACACAAAAAAAGAAAAAAAAAAATTTTTTTTTTGGTGGAATTGACTTTTGGTCTCATAATATTTTATGTTTATTTTGATGCCTAGAATGCACAGTTAAAATCTTTCGCAATGCTCGCGAGCACCGTGTATTGCTGTTTGTACTCAGGTACGCACGCACGTTGGATATCGGTACACGTGTTCTACACAATTCGGTTGAAAAGTACTCGTAGTGTACAATTGTACATACACGAAGGCGGAAACTCACTCGTTCATATTTTAGTTCTTATTGTCATGTCTTTAAAGGTCAGTTTCGACTTTTCCATCATTCCGCATCTTCGTGAGTAGTGCGAACTATATTAGCAGTTTGTATGTTGCAGTTTAATTAGTCTTTTAGGGGTGTTAATAAACTGATTTCTGTAAATATTAGGTACGCTAAATAGCGGAGGAAATACCTACTGAATACATTTTATTCTACGAACAAATAAAACATGGAAGCCGAACGCCATACTAAATTGCCTATCAAAAACGGTCCTGAATTTTAGTTGACATGTGTCACCCCCTCTTCAAAGCATCACGGTAATGAATTTCAACATCAACCTAAAAAAACTTAAACCGTCGTTTAAAAATAGTTGTGATTGGTCGATCAAAGTTTTGATTGGCTAAATTCATTGTGCTTTTGTCAAAGGTGTTGCCATATTCGCGGTGTTAAGAAAAGCGCTATTGCCCATCTTAGCACAATTGAACAATTGTTCTTGGGGGCATTTTCGTACTGGCGTCTATGTTATATATGGTCGCAGATTTTATTTGAATAAATTCAGGTAAAGAAAAATGCTTTCACCTACTCAATCTGACCTTACTCGTATTATTAAAAGCAGTATTGTCAGCAGAAGGTTGTTTGTAAGTTTTTATAAGTTGTTAAATGGGTCAAAGTTAATACAAAACATGGTGTAATTCTGGGGAAATCTTACATAAGATACAGGTATAAACTTCGAGAACTAAACTACAGCACAATCTTGACAGCAATACAATAAAATATTAACATCAAAAATAGAGGTAATATGGAAGGCTCTTTCAAATTCTGTCTGAATACTTAAGTTCCACTGATGGACATAGGCCTCTCCGAATATCTGGGTCATTGTCAGATTTAGGTTATCATCTTTTCGGTGGACATACATAAAGTCAAGGAATTCTTGTGCTGATTTTGGGATAAAACAATTGACGGTACAACTAGGTTTGCCGGTCTATATCCCTATGCAATCAAATCGTAACATAGATTTATAAAAGCTGCTAACTTTTGATCACCGAGTGGACAACTTTTGTTTTTCTGGCTGACAATAACCCATTTACGAGTACGGACGGATTTGGAGGTAATGCCAATAATCGCTACGCTGGCCAAGTGGTTTGGCGATCTCAGTACTGCGTGCACTACGATAATGCTGCCCATCATAAATCTTTATAAATGAATGATCAGTAACACGGATTGGTGGCCTATTTGGTCCTTGGGTCAGCGACATTCGTAAGATTGCGGGACACTTCTGGGTTAGATTGGCTCAGGACCGAGATGAGTGGCTTGCTAGAAGAGAGGCCTATGCTCAGCAATGGGCGATAAATGGCTGAAATGATGATGATGATGATATTGATGACACTGAAGGACTTTAGGCTTGATTCAACCAAACTTTTATTTTAAGAATAATGCTGACACTTAAATACTAGCTACAAATTATTAAGGAGTTTTGACGTTACTCTCCGAAAGTCAGCATTATTCTTCGAATAAAAGTTTGATGAAATCGAACCTTAGACTCTTACGAAGCTCACGGAACAGTTGAGGTGGTGACAACATTTATTTTAATATCTAAATTCAAGTTACCTATCTAAGAGATCAAATGTTACAGAATACTCTTTTAGTTGGTAACGGATTATTCCTCAACATCGATAAGTCGATAAAATAGTTTGGTCAATCCCTCTCACAGTTAGATTTTCGCTATGAAAATTCAGCTCCTTGTTTACTACCGTCACCGTAAGTTTCGATTTTATAATGAAAAAACCCGAATTTCTTCCAATTTCACGTGCTACGTCAACCCTAACTGCGCGTAAAAAATCGGCAATGTAAATGCTGAGCAACATTGCGGCACGTAAAATTGCATGCGTCCCCCGCACATAACAATTAAAACTCGATAGAAAGTGAGTGCGGCCGTCTCGGCTCTAAATAGAAGAGGAGCGATCGACACGTACGCGGATCGGTAGCGGGCGGTATCGGCGGTTGCATGCTAATTGGGTTATAACAATTGTTCATCAGTTCGTTGTTAGTAATACCCGATAACTAGTACAGTCTGAGCAGCTGAGAACAATGTAGATACAAGGATAAAAACGACATCTTTATTTAGAACTGAGGTGCTACCACGATCTACCAATGCGATTCAGTTTAGGATTAGTTTGAGTAATCAAGGTAGCCGTGAGCGTCAGGATGGCGGGTGGACCTGGGGGATTAGAATGAAATATAATTATGTAGATATTTGGTACCTTTTGTGTACCTTTGTGTACCTCTAATAAAATTCTGTGTACCTGTCCTGGAAAAGAAATATCTTGAAATCTAGGTCCACCCGCACACCTGACGTCAGAATGGCGCGCAATTATATAGTTATCCCATGTCTCTATAGGCACGAAAATTGTACCGATAGCCGCAAAGAATACAAGAAATATTATTTAAATATTATTTGAAGTATATATCTAAACGAATGGTTGTTTTTACAGGTACACAGGAGGTACCAAATTATTGTATAAAATATAATGTAAGCTTTGTATATTTTCCAAAGGTCCACCCGCCCACCTGACGTCAGAATGGCTAGATTTCAAGATATTTATTTTCTAGGACAGGTACATAGAATTTTATTAGAGGTACACAAAAGGTACCAAATATCTATATACACACATCGGTAACTCGTGGCATCCAGGTGGCACTTAAAAGATTAGTGATGTGACAAGATTTCTGAGTGTCTTTTCAGGTAAGATAAAATAATAAATTAATATTACCTACATGGTCTTAACATATAACAAAGTAGGTTTGCTTACTAGTTTAAAAACATCAATTTATTGACATTGCTATTGTCATCCATTTCCGTGTAATAATTATCGCGAGAGATTAGTCGCGAGATATTTTCAATAATGGAGATAATATTTAGAGAATATTCAGAACTTCTACTGCAGGGTGATCAGGTAAAATGCACCCGCTGCGATGTTTATATAGTTTGCAAGACATATAATATTAACAAGCACTTAAAGACCACAAAGCACAAAGAAGGATTTGCCACCTCAGGTTTAGAACATTTCGGTATTTTGGCCAAGTCAATCAAGGAATTGGAAAGTAGAAGCCTAAAACTAAAAGAGTCTATGGAAATTGTATTTAAAATTGAAAAGTCACTTTCATTACTGAGATTGCACCACAAAGGTAAACTTGTTTATCAAAAGCTGAAACAAGTGCTTTCAAAAAATCCAGGATATCTCACGACAAAAAGTATCAATAACTTATTACAAAATAAAGAAATTGAAATCAAACAGAATATCAACAAAAATACACTACAACTTTACAATAAAATGCTTTTTTTACCCATTACGTCAGTGGAGGTTGAAAGATCGTTTTCTTACACAAGATGGATTTTCTCAAGTAGAAGACGTTGGCTGACTTGTGAAAATTTAGAACAAATTTTAATTGTTTACCACGAATGTCATATATTAAATTATTAAAATATTTTTTCATTTAATTTGGTTTATTTTTCTCGACCCCATCACTAGTCTGTTAGAAACTGTCAAGTGCCACCTGCATGCCACGAGTTACCGATGTGTATCTATATATATTTCATTCTAATCCCCCAGGTCCACCCGCCATCCTGACGCTCACAAGTAGGGCTGCCAACCGTCCCGCTATATGCGGGACGTCCCGTTTCTGGGGCCCTAAAGTATGCGTCCCGCAAAAGGTTCGCGCGGGACGCCAGTTCTCCCGCTTTTCAGGGAATACTAAAATAGTAATACGAGTATGAATACGTAAATGAAAGCAATTTAAAATTTCGTCGTGTTAATTTGAATGTACCGCGACATCTGTACCAATAATCCGCGAGTACCGTGCACTGAACGTGTATACTACCAAATGATTGCGATGGGTGCAATAGGTGCATCTAAATTGACCGATCTGAAATTAAACATTGTTTTTTAATGTTAATGTCGTTCCCATCCCGCATTTTATAGCCAAGTCCCGCAATTTATTCTCGAATGTCCCGCATATTTGTGGTTTTTGGTTGGCAGCCCTACTCACAAGGTAGCCCCCCTGTAAAGTTACCGTCAATAGTAGTTGCGAATAACGTAAACAAATCATGTCAAAATTTTTCATTTCCAATCTACGTCATTGACTACTGATAAATCTCCATGTATTATTAATCGATTCGTCGAACCATGATGTCGTCCTAAACCATTAAAACAATAAAATAGTGCCAGATGGATATTTCTTTAAACTGTTTGTTTACATTGTTTGCAACGTCTATAAAAAGTAAGCATAGCCTTACTTACTAGGTAACTTTAGACATATCTACAACGTTTGGCATCAGTTGGTTAAATTGATGATAGATAAAATGTCTTGAGGAGTAAATAACATACCTGTATGCTTAGCACATGATTGGTTTGTTAGTATGTCGCCGCGAGATAGATGTCCCATCTTTAACTAACTAAATGAATAAAAGAGGGGTGGATAGTCTATCTCGCAGCGACATATCGTCGCATCAATCCTGTGCTAAGCCTAGGATATTCGCCATTTTATATATTAAGCATTTTGATGATTTCTTTATGGATAACCGGAAATATCTTCAATAATTGTTAATTGGAAAGTGAACTTTATTATCTCGGAATTAAAGAGAGACCAAACCTTTAGGCGGGCCAGTGCAGATTCGTAATTTCGTATTGAGAAAGTTTCGTGAATAGTACCTCCTAGTACCTACTCGTAATATACAGTATCTACACATAAGGACAAACGGATAAAGTATACATACACACTATACACAGTTATTGTTATTTCATCATCGATTAATACTAATATATATTAGATAAAATTACTGTTTTAAGTGAATGAATAATTATCAATTAGCAAATAGGCAAACATCAAGGATGATTAAAAATAATGATGTTCATGAACAATCAAAAACATTCGGCACGCAACCTAATTTATAATATAATACCTAACAAACTGTTCATAAATTCTTAATAACTATGAAGTTTTTGTACACAATATGGTACTGTAATGATTTGTGTGTGCATTTAATTTCGCGAGAAGAAGGTAATCAAATTAATGTATAAAATTTGCAATTTCGCAGATCTATTGACTGAAATGATTTACTATTGTATTGTGAAAGTATCAGACGGAAGAAAATCTAAAAATATACATAGTCTACTTGTACGTATTAACACAATAGTATTCTTGTAAACGAATTATTTGTTTAAGCGCCTGTATGGAAGAAGACAAGGTGGGACTTCTTACTAAAAACACCAAAATACATTTTAATTGCTATTATTATATTTACCAAAGGTACTTATTACCGCAGTCAAAAATTATTGATTTAAATCGGCTTCCTAAAAAGGAGGAGATTGTCAATCTTACTATAATTATATCTTCACGTTTTTTGCCTCTGAAGTGTTTATAATAACATTAATAACTATGTAAGCATAATAACTATAATAAGTTCAAAGTTGTTTAAGTTTGCTTTACATATAAATAAATATCTTGGGGCGACTTACACAAATCAACCTAGTTCCACGGTAAGCTCAATTAAGGCTTGTGTTGTGGGTACCAGGCGACGACATACGGCCAATCAACTTTTCGATCGACATATTTTCTGACATTCAATGTCAAGCTCGCCTCACCGTTGTCTGATAAATAAGACAAAAATCTGAGTACGTTTTTTACGGCGTATAAATTAGTCCCATTCAAATACAAACTCTGATCTGCGTGATGTAATTTTGTATTGGTGGTGATACGGGCACGCTCCATGAAAAAATCTCGGTGGTTAAAATAAAAGTTTAAACACAGTGTATACGTGTCATACGTGTGACAGTGATATACGGCTCGTATAGCCTTGTCCCTATTTCTCGACCTAAACTGAACCGCATTAGTACGTCATGGTAACCCCCCTGTTTGATAAAACAAAAAAAAAATGCGCTCAAAAATATCCAACTGAAGTCCAGTTATGCTGACACTTTATATAGTACAGGAAACGAGTTCACAGTAATAATTATTTCGTCTATTCTGGGCCACGCTTTGATGGCTGCCTATAAATCCTATAATTATCCAACCCGAAGCTCGGCCAGTGGAATCCACTCTCCAAACTAGTCGAAACCTGTTCCAAATATGGGTCAACGGCAACCCGACCCTTTACAAACATAAGGCATTGGTCCCAGTAAAGAGTAAGCGATGAGCTTTTGACCATTTTTCTCGCCCAAGGAACTAACAAAAGAAGATCCCGTGTCAGTAAAAATGATATACAGTGTGTTAACATGATACTGGCTTTTATTGAAACCGAGGAATGCGATGCAGATTTTTAGCCAAACCGTGAACATTATTCGGTTCAAAATGCTAATTTTAAAAGTAATTAACATTTTAAGAAAACTTGATTGAGAAGCAATGTACTTCAAAATGAATCGTTAATTTGCACTTGACAATGACAGATCGCTACCACTCACAACGTTTGACAACTAAGCAGTACACGCGTTACATTGATCGTTCGGAGGAAATAAAATTATTTGTACGGTCAATTTAATTATAATATTTGTTAATATTTGATAACGATTGCTAGTTATGTGTATTATTACCCATTTTCGTAAAAGCCCGGGTCATGCCCATCAACTATTTCTTGTTATTGTCACGTTAACCAGGGGACAAAAGTTGCATAGTTTGCTAGTTGAAATTATCCAGCACGTTCTACTGTTCTACTAACATAGAACTTCAACCATATGAGGTTCAAAACATAACAGCACAAAAAATCTG